>JAQFYD010000175.1:0-25951 GCA_034694225.1 Bourletiella hortensis | reverse complement strand
TGATGATGATGGTAATTAGCATACGGGGACTGTCCTGCATAGTGTCCGTAAGGGTGGACATACTGGGACATGTGAGGACCAGCATGAGTATAATGAGTTTGGGGATGCTGACCAGGATTTGGAGTATCCTGCGGAGATGGTCGGGAAACTGAAGGCGCTGCACTTGACGTTGCATAATACGGCGGCTGGGCGTGTGGCGGAGGCGGATGCCCATTTGCACTCAACCCGTGAGCAAAGGCAGCAGCAAAAGACTGTGGGCCCGGAGTCGCAGCCGTTGGATAATGGGAACCAAGTGGGGCAGGCATAGATTTGGGTGCTGGGTAATTCATTTGGGAATGAAGCGGCGGTCCAGCTGAAGGGTTTCCTCCTGCTCCTACAGTTTGAGGAGTTGAATCTCTCGGCGTTGTTGAACTGTTTGAACTATTTTGTACTGCTTGTGAGGGGGGTGGAGCTGACACGGGTGTATGGGAAGGATGACTGTGGCCATACGATGAATAATAATTCAAATGCTGTCCCGGACCAGGAGGAGGAGCAGGGGGAGGGTGGTGACCTACTGAGGACTGAGCTGGGAAATGAGGATGATACGTTGGATACCCAACATTGTGGTATGCAGTATGATGGGGCGGCGGTTGACCTTGACCCTGATGATACTGATGATGATACGTTGGCAAATTACTGCCTAAATGACCCGGATTATATGACGGGATGGCAGAACTTGGTCTCGGTGGCTGTTGCGTTGGTTGCTGTGGTGTGGACTGTTGCTGTTGTAAGTGGTGATGGTGATGATCACCTGAACTGAAAGGAGGTGGTGCAGAAGGCAGTGGTTGCGGAGCAGCGGGATGCGGTGCTGCCGCATTTTGGCCAGGGAAAGGATGAGCTACCGATCGGACCGAAGAGCTACCACCATGTAAACCATGTACTGGATGATGTTGGGAAACTGGAGGATGCATCCCGTGAGAGGGGTGACCCCCGAATAAATGATGATGCGCGGGATTGACACTAACTTCCGGATTGCCACTGTTACCACTATTAGTAGTAGAATTACAATTACTATTATTTGGTACATTCGATGGGATGAGATTCTTCCTAGATTTCGATGAAGAGCGGTCAGGAGTGCCACTAGAGACAGGATTATTCCCTCCACTAGCAGAACTACTGGAAGTGGACGATGCTCCAGATTTTGATTCTCCCGACGATAACCCTGCCCCATGTCCCCCCGCTTCCTTCGGCGAACTAGTAGTTGAGTTTGCCACAGCTGCAATCACTGTCCCAACATTAGTACTACTAGCAGGAATCGTAGCACTATGAAGGTGGTTAGTATTAATACTGCTCAAATTAGGAGTTGATGAACCAGAACTGGAGTGTGATCTGTTAGCAGTACCTCCATTGCTTGTAGTACTACTACCATTACTACCACCACCTCCTTGTCCATCAATCACAGCTAATGAACTCGTTGATGAATCAGCTGACTGTCTCACTGTCTTCACTGACAAGTCTAACGGCGACTCTCTCCTTCCAGTAGTCAAATTGAATACAGGTGTATCACTACTACTATTATTATTTCCACCACCACTAGCTGGGAAATTTGCCGAATTTTGTATCGTTGATGAACTAGATCCTCCTCCTCCACTACTATTATTATTATTACTTCCTCCTCCAACTTGACCCCCTCCGCTCGGCCTAGCTTGACCTGGAGTTCCTACTCCTGAACAAGATGACGATACACCCTTCGTCCCATTCGGAGACGAAGATGATGAAGGAGTAGCAGCAGACTGTGCGACAGATGAAGAGTACATCTGACTTAGTGTCGCACCAAGTCCCTCGTCAAATTTCCTCAATGGCCCACAATCCTGAAGCGGTTGAAGCATCTACATTAAAATAACAACCAAACATCCCATTTTAGTTTCATCTCCATCCTCCCTCATCATCCTCATATTTCCACTATACTACTTCCCAATAAATTCCCATCATCCCAGTATCTTTCAAAATAATCCTTTCTCACCTCCCCACTATACTTGAACACATTCAAGTGACATCCGCACGTCAATTACAAGTATTACTCCTCTAACTGTAGAAACTTGGATGACCAAAATAACTGCGTATGGATAACCATTTGAACCTTCTCTCTCACCAATTCCACAATTCAAATTATTCTCTCTCTATAATAAATATCACTTCACTTCCTCATCCAAATTCCAAAAATCTTCTTAATCGTATATTTATTTATACAATAATAATAATAATAATATTTTGTGAACGTCATAAGGAATTGTCGTGTGTATGTGCGAGGCCTATGAAAGAGCGAGAGAGAGAGAGAGAGAATTATTAAACAAAACAAAAACAAGGTATGCCACCGTTCACTATGGGAGGCAAGTGGCCAACTGAAGGCTGTTCCGTCCGATGACCAACATCTCAACTAAGGACGACGAGAGAGAGTGAAAGATTTCAAATGCCAATTCAGGAACCTGCCTCCTCGTAAGGGCCATCCCCAAGGGGGTGTCTCAGGGGGTGAGGGGGTAAGGGCACCCCCATTCCCCTACTCTTTTGAACTAGGTGGGTGTACTAACCCCCTTTACCGGTAAAGGGGGTAAGGACGCTTTAACATATGCGGGGGTATGGCTTCATACGCTCCGTCGGCAGCAGCAGCAGCAACGAGTCCCCCACTGTAGTGCTGCAAGGGACAGGAGACGGTAAGTCCGTACGCATGCGTAGCCTTTGTACACTCCGTACTACAGTGCAGACAAAGCCCTTGGAAAAACATAGGCGTACTTATGGTGTGTACACACACACACACCGTCCTGTCAATGCATACACCGGCAACCACACACACAAGCGCAATAGCATAGCACACATGCATTCATGAACACACTTATGAGGTTACGCCTGTAAAGTAAAGCACTTGCATCCACACACACACGAATGCTATGCGAGTTTCCTTGGAGTTTTGAGAGAGACCTGACTGCGACTGAGGAACGTTGTTGCGGCGACGTACGGCTGAGGGCGCGGATGGGAGTTGAAGCTACGAGCGACTCGATTCCGTCTGTGTTCCACACATCAACCCTCTCGTGCTTGCATTGCTGAACACTGACTGTATAGGTGAAGGAACCGGTGAAAGATTTGCAGTGTCATTCTGATATTTATAATTTGAGCATTCGTAGCTGAGAATCTGAAGATTTAGGACTTATATTTGCACTAACTATTCGTGACCATCACAGGTAAGAAGTGTCATTTTTGTTTGCGGACAAAATTTTAGAAGTGGAGAGGCATTTAGAGTGAATGGGGTATTGAATTTTGGATTATATTGTTGGTTTTATTTAAAATAGAGAAATATATAGAAGAAGATCAATTTTTTGGAGGAGACTCGGAAAACGTTTGGGATTTGAGGAGGAAATAGTAATATTGTATAAGAAGGTGAGATGATTTTTTATTTGATTACTTTTATTGATTAGATTTGCGTGAAGGTAATTTGGGACGATTTGGTGCTGTAATGGAAGGAAGGGTATTACAATTACAATGAGGATGTGTTGATAGTTAATATTTTTGCATAATGATTTGATTGCAGGGTGAAGAATAAGAACGGTTACGAGGAATAATTTTTGGGGAGAAATATATATATTGATTTGAGGATGACAACATACCTTACTTCTGCTGGTAAGTTTTTGAAATTTTTTCTTGTATAATACTGTAGGCTAAGATTTAAAAAATCCAACACTTTGGATATAAATGAGGTGGTAAAGGCGGGTCAAGTCAACTTTGAATTTGACGGTGATACTGTCATGAAAGCTTACATTGTAAGGTTGTGAAGGATATTATAGAGTAAATGAGCTGGAAGAAGTACTCATGTGAAGTTTGGTAGGGATGGCGGAATTTAGGATTTTATAATGACGTGTGGGATGAGATGTATGAAGTTTATTATGCAAATAGTGGTGTTTCTTTTTTTGTATTTGGTGCACATGCAGCGTAAAACGTGTTAAACATTCAGCTGTTGTACGGAGTGCGTTAAAGTAAAGTGAGTTAGAGTGAGAGAGAGAAAGAATAATGGGAGGTCAGTTGACTAAAGAAGATGATGGAAGCAATGGGACTTCGGCTCAAGCGCTGGAATTCAGGAAACCCTTCGATTTGAGCAAGGAACTTGATGGTGGAAAAGGAAAGTTGGCAAAGATTGATGAAGCGGGAGATAGAGCTAATCAAGAAGAAGAAGACGATGACGAAGCCAGTGATTTCGATCCGAACAATTATGACCCAAAGACGGTGGGACCGATTTTACCTAATGGAGAGATCAATTGGGAATGTCCTTGTTTAGGGGGTGCAGCTCATGGTCCTTGCGGGACTGAGTTCCGGCAGGCCTTTTCATGTTTTCATTATAGGTTAGTCCTTTCTTCGTGATTGATTTCCTAATACCCTGGCTGGAGAAAATAGTGTCTCACTGAAGCTTCTTGGTTATGCTAATAGCAAGGACGACCCCAAAGGATCAGACTGTTTCCCTCAATTCCGAGAGATGCACACTTGTTTTTCGAAATACCCTCAGTTGTTCCCTGCGAAGGATGATGACGATGACGAAGATGCAGAAGGGGAGGAAGATGGAGATAATGGAGAAAGTGTAAAATTTGACGAAGACGAGCTAAAGATTTTGAATGAAATCGACAATGAAAGTGAAAGCAAGACCGAAGATAAAGAGAAAACAACGAAGGGGAACAAGGAAAAACAGAGTAGTCCTCAGCCAGAATCAAAACCTTCAAGTGAAAAACAGCAACCAAAGAACAGCTCTCCCCGCAAAGAAGGGCCCCCGAAACCTAAGGAAAGCATACTTCCCTCACCGCAGCCAGCTGTTATGTAGTAAATAATGATAACGTAGTGATTGACCGGAACTGCTGAGAATTTAGTCATTTTCGTCATTTGGAAGCTTACCCTTGGAACTTTCTTTCTAATCCTGTTTGTAGAGATGGAGTTGTTGAATGAAGAAATATATTCTGAATGATGATCATGTAATCTCGAATGAGATTTCGTACACGCGAGATTTTGTTGAGTCATTGTCATGCGTAGGTGTAGTCAAATGTATACTTCTTCCAGCTGTAGGAACTTAGGCAGGCAGTAGCCTCCTAAAGGCATGGTTAAGTTTCAGTGCGAGACTATGGTATTCGCGTCGGATTTGAGGATAACTCAGTATAAGTATACGCGTTCTTTGCAGCTGGGATTATATCCCTCCTAGATGAACCCCAGCCGACCGTCAAAGCCTTTGCTTTGTCTAAATTGGATCAGATTGTCAACGAATTCTGGCCAGAGATTGCGGATTCCATCCTCAAAATGTGAGTTTGGCCTATAGCACATTCATAGAAGTACCTTATATTGTGGGCACGCATATCATTCATCATATATGGCTATTATTTTCACAGAGAAATTCTGCATGAGGATGAAAGTTTTCCTTTACCTCAGCGTCAGCTAGCTGCACTGGTTGCCAGCAAGGTTTATTATCATTTGGGAGCCTTCGAGGATTCTCTTCAGTTTGCTCTTGGGGCTGGGAACCTTTTCAATCTTAGCCAAAGAAATGAATACGTGGAGACTACATTAGGTAAACTTCGCGTGCACTATTCATACAACGCTGTAGGAACAAGTTGTGACGAAAAAATTCGTGTTTGCAGCGAAATGCCTTGACCACTATATTCAAGCCAGGACTGCGGTTCATGAAGGAAAGGAAGTCAAGATCGATTCTCGTTTGGAGAAGATTGTGGAACAGATGTTTGAGCAATGTTTTGGAGACAAGCAGTTCAAGCAGGCTCTGGGAATTGCACTTGAAACGAGAAGGATGGACATGTAAGTGAATGAATGTTCTTTTAAGTTTCAGTTGTTTCACCCTAATTCCTAATATGACATGCTCCTACAGGTTTGAAAGCTCGATCATGTTGAGTGATAATGTAACCGAGATGTTGCAATACGCTTTCCGAGTAGCGATGACACTCATCAATCAGCGTAGCTTCCGTGATCAGATTCTGAGGTCCTTAGTTGGTCTGTATCGAGGGCTTCCTCATCCAGATTATGTCAACATGTAGGTGACAACATCAAAGCCGTCAAATATTGTTTGTTCATCAGCTTTAAATAATGTTTCCATATTGCAGGTGTCAGTGCTTGATATTCTTGGATGATGCTGTCGAAGCTGCTAAACTGTTGGAGCGTTTATCTCGTGACAGCCAAGAAAATCAGTTGATGGCTTATCAGATTGCGTTTGATTTGTACGAATCTGCAACTCAGAATTTCCTGACCCGTGTCCTCAATGAACTGAAGCGAACTCAGAAAGCATTTCTACCTCCTTCTGTCACAGCTGAGACCAGCAAGGCTGGTGCTTCGGATGTGACCATGGAAGTTGAGGAGTCTGAAGGAGCCGAAGCTGTACCGGTAGATTCTAAACCTGTGACGGAGGAGGCGAAGAAACATTGGGAACAAATGATCCAAATTTTAAGTGGAGAGGTATGATTTATTCATCAGCCATATCATAACTGCAAAGATTGAATTTCCAGTAATACGCGGGAATTTATTTTGTCTCTAGACCTCAATAGCTCTTCAGCTTCAGTTTTTGGTGCGCTCGAACAAAACTGATATGGCAATATTGAAACAGACAAAGGATTCGGTACGTGTGTCTATCTGTCACACTGGGACGGTCATTGCCAATTCGTTCATGCATGCTGGCACAACTTCTGATCAATTTTTACGTGAAAACCTTGATTGGCTTGCGAGAGCAACGAATTGGGCTAAGTTCACTGCCACTGCAAGCTTGGGTGTCATCCATCGTGGTCATGAGAAGGAAGCGTTGAACTTGATGCAGTCTTACTTGCCCAGAGAATCAGCTGGGAACTCAGCAGGCTATTCCGAAGGTGGTGCTCTGTATGCCTTAGGGCTAATTCATGCAAATCATGGAACTGCTATTATCGATTATTTGCACCAGCAACTTCGGGTACGTAAATGATCATATAGAACGGCAGTGTATTTTGGAACATCAGTTAAACGTGTTGGTGTTTGGAATTTTCAGGACGCTCAAAACGAAATGACAAGACATGGAGGTTGTTTGGGAATCGGCCTGGCTGCGTTGGGAAGTTGTCGAAAGGACCTGTATGAATTACTGCGAAGCAATTTGTTTCAGGTACCTGAACTTTTTCCATCACATAAATCCTCCGTTGTCTCGAATATCGGAGATCACTAAATATTTATCATTCACAGGATGATGCTATAACTGGTGAAGCTGCTGGCATTTCTCTCGGTTTGGTCATGCTTGGCTCCATGGATTCAACAGCTATTGAAGACATGGTTTCCTATGCTCGAGAAACTCAACATGAGAAGATTCTCCGTGGATTGGCGCTAGGAATTTCTTTGCTTGTCTTTGGACGTCTTGAACTGGCTGACGATCTCATTAAGACATTGCTTGCTGATAAGGTACGTAGCCTAAAATTTACCAGAGCCCCGTCTCACAGGTGTGCATACATATATGGGTACTGTGGAAATATTTTGAATGTGATTAGGACGCACTTCTACGGAGAGCTGGAGTTCTGTCAGTGGCAATGGCCTATTGTGGAACAGCGTCCAATTCTGCAATTCAGACCCTGTTGAAAGTTGCCGTCAGTGATGTCAACGATGATGTGCGACGAGCTGCTGTGATCGGCCTTGGATTCTTATTGTTCCGCACACCCGAGCAGTGTCCAAGTGTTGTGTCATTACTCGCCGAAAGTTACAACCCGCATGTTCGGTATGGAGCAGCGATGGCACTTGGTATTGCCTGCTCTGGTACTGGTAGCAAGGAAGCCATTGCCCTGATTGAACCGCTGACCCAAGACTCGGTGAACTACGTTAGACAAGGAGCTTTACTAGCATCGGCAATGATTTTAATTCAACAAACCGAAGTGATGTGCCCAAAAGTTAAGGAATTCCGAGCCCTGTACACAAAGGTATTGAATGACAAGCACGACGACGTGATGGCGAAATTCGGAGCCATTCTTGCCCAGGGTATAATTGACGCTGGTGGAAGAAATGTTACTGTTACTCTCGCCTCGCGAACTGGACATGTTTGGTTGCTGGGTTGCGTTGGTGCCCTGCTGTTCACACATTACTGGTACTGGTTCCCCATGTCGCTTTGTCTGGGATTATCCTTCGCACCCACTTGTCTTATTGCCGTCAACAAGCAGTTGCAGGTATGTTGTGGAAGTCGAATGTATTCGCCAGCTCTGCATTATCTTGCATGGAGCTACAACTAAGCTTGTGAATTGTAATATATTTGTAGATGCCAGTCATTAACTTCAAGTCCAACTGCAAGCCCTCGATGTTTGCCTACCCTTCCCCGATCGAGACAGCTAAGAAAGAAGAAAAGGAGCGCGTAGCCACGGTTGAGTTGTCTGTTACGGCTAAAGCCAAACGAAGAGAGGCGGAGAAAGCTAAAGCCGTTGCAGCTGAGAAGGGAGAAGCCATGGATGTCGATGAAGTAGAAAAGGAGAAGGAGAAAGAAAAAGAGAAGGAGAAGGAGAAGGAGAAAGCTGAAGAGAAACCCAAAGAGACTCCCAAGGAAACGAAAAAAGAAGAAGCTACTTTTGAGATCCTCGCCAATCCCGCACGGGTTATGAAGCAGCAGGTATTATTTTTATGCTGAAGGCTACTGCAGATCCTGAAGGACTTTATCCATGAATTGTCCGTTCTAATCTCATGTTTTTTTGAATCTAGCTCCGATACATGGAACTGAATGATAAAAGATGGAAACCTATAAAGGAAGTGCAAAGCGGCGGTATCATAGTTTTAACTGATTCCACACCTGATGCTGCTGTTGAAATCGTAGCCCCTGTAGCTGGTGAGCCTTGGAAACTTCTTATTCTGTTGTGTGAGGTTTTTGAAATACTAAGCAACAATCTAAGTACCTGTATGTTCTTATTTTCAGCCTGTGGTCCTCAGTCTAATGACGAAGAAGATGAACCATCACCACCCGAGCCTTTCGAGTATAATGAAGCGGATGATTAATATTTAATACATTTATTAATTCTAAGAGGAATCTGGAATGATGAGGACACTCATTATTTATCTCCTTTGTAAAAAAAAAGTTCAAAAAAATTAATCATTAAATTACCGTAAACTGTTTGTACTACCATTATTATACTTGTGAATATGGCCATCTGAATGGGAGTCTTAGGAAGACTCACCGGAACATGCACATCTTGATTTATTTAATCGCAAAAAACCATACGCGCAAGTTCTTGTCAAATGCAATAAATTTATTAGTGCAAAATCGTTTTATCCAATCCCGTCCCAGTTGTTTTAGCTTGTAAAATCTTCATGATTTATTTCGTATAAAGTAAGTCATTACCCTCTGCAGCAAGCAATCTTAATAAGAGCTACAATCTAAAATATGTGTAATAATAAACAAAGACCTGACTCACATCATTTTAACGTCCAGTATATGGACGATGTAACACAAGTACAAAAACAGAGTAATTGAGTTATACCATCACATAGCTAGCTACTCCAAGCATACCTTTTCCTTCGTTGTGAACTGTCCGAGGGATATAACTATACAATATACCATGTTAAATGTATAACTCACTAACTAGTTTACTGCAGTTGACACATGAACCGATAGGTCCGACGTATTACAAATTTTTACAAAAAAAACTTTCCAGAAATCTGCAGGTAATTCTTCACGCTGGAATGGGCTATTGGCAAAATATTTATAACTTACTACTAAGCAACTATAGTCGGGATTTTTGTGACATCGTAACTTGTTAAAGAAATACGCAATCAAAGTTATATGTATAGCTACTCTGTCCCTGTCTAACATAAAGCTTTCAAATTGACACTGCACATTTAAAACGGTTAAAAATTGCATCTGAGAAATAAGTGCTGCTACAGTAAGAAGAACCCGCACTTAAAGTTATTACATTATATAACCCTATGCAAAATTACACTTTCCATTATTGCAAACGTCTGCGACTGCAACAAATTTTATAATGTCTACGTGACATAAAACAGTTTAAGGCAGAATTTAACACTTCCCGTCACGTGATCAGCCATTACAGTACTAACTACCAGGTAGTACTAACTGCCAAGGTAGGGCATCCCACATCTTCAAAAAACATTATAACAAGTCCTTCACAAATTTGAGTAACAATTATTAAGATGGTACACTCATGATTACGATGATAATGAACATAGTAATTACAATGACGACTAGGGATTTGATGAATTACTTTTTAGGCAGAAAATATGCTGCGATGTTATGGTTATGCATCAAATATAAGTGGATTGAGAGACATGCCTGATGCATTTCAAAAATAGATCTTATATATAGCGACGTAATCAAGTATTCTTAAAAATAAGAGCAGAACGAGACAGAATTTATGTGCTCCTTTGTACGACAGGCACACACACAACCAACCGTAACAATAATTTTGGGACTGCTTCCAAATAATTGGTCAACAGTAAAACTTATAACCGTAGCCTGCATCCTAAGCTAGGTTAGTAGGGCCTTGCATCAACATTAGCGAATAACCTCAACCTTGATTAATAACCTGGAACTTTCCTACAATTTAAATACATCTACCTCAAGGGAAAATATACACAAACAACAACGTTCCGGACTATCCGGATCATTTTGGGTAGCACCCAAAGTCATGATACCAGAGCTCATTCGTTTGTCCCCCTACTGCCGGTCAACGTGAAAGATATTAATCTTCGTCGTTCGAATGCTGACTACTGAAATAAGAAACTAAACCACCGAACTCGCCGTCACCCTGTGTACCGCCTTCTTCCTTATGACCAACAGTTACTGCCACCACTGGTGCTGAAGGATGATGGGGTGGTCCACTCGTGGAACTTGCCGTTGTTGTTGGCTGACTTTGCGACCCTGGTGGTCCTGAGGTTGTTGGAGGCAAGGATTGACCACTACTGCGCTCCAACAAATCATCCTTAATGATTTCTGGAGACCTAAAACACCAAATGTATCAATAGTAAAAGTATCCTCCCGTAAAAAACTGGGAAGTAGCACCAACAATGACGCGATCGTACCTATATTCGAATGGGTTAGCGAACAGGCCAGGGTGCTGCTGTGTCTGACCCTGAGGCGGAAGCATTCCAAACGAGCCATATGGAGAGCTTCCTTCGATGAAAATTCGTTCTCTTTCACGAGCCATGGAAGAGAGAACTGAACCAGGTATCTGTTGCGAAACTGGCGGCATTCTATAGGGCAGTGCTCCAACCTCACCTGCCCGCTTGCCGAACTGCTGGAATGCTGGAATGGTGTTTGGATTCGGTATCCTGAGCCCTGGAGGTGGCTGCGGGTAATTCGACGGTGGAAGATGACCTCTGTTAAACGAACAGTCAGTTTGAAACCACCGTTATAGTAAAGAAGCATATTTGTATCATCATAAATAGTCTCACCTGATCTGTCCGGGCTGTCCCATGAAACTGCCACTACTTAAAGGAGGAGGTTTCCCAAGGTTGTGCCCTGGTGGACCAGAGTAAGGAGGGGGGTTTCTACCCCAAGCTGGGTGAAAGGGTCTACATGACATTAAGAAAATTATATTTTGCTCAATGGCATCACATAACCATAGCATATAAACTGTCATGCCAAAAAAACAGATGACATGTCGCTTACCTCAAAGCTGGATTGTTCCCATACAATGGACCAGCCAGGCGAGCTAAATCTGAGGAGATATTCGGAGGGAGACCTGGAGTGGGCGCGTTCGAATTTGAAGATGATGGAGGAGGTACTCCTACACCAGGTGGCACTGGTTTCGGAGGTACAGGAACATTGACCATCGGATTCGATTTTTTCGCCGAAGATGGGAACGGAAGAACGTCACCAGCGGTGCTAGCAGGGGTAGGGAGCATGGATGCTGTCTTCTTTTTGCCGACTCTGGCAGAGCCAGTACCCGGGCCGCTACCCGACACATTGGATGTCGCTAAAGTAGGAATAACCGAAGGGAGGTATGGCGGCTGAGTTAGGCCCCGGAGGACAGGTAATACACCAGCTGGGTCCGTAAGACCAGAGCTTACAGCTGCAGCAACAATAGGACTTGCTGTGGTAGGGGGAGATTCAGGTAAAGCAGGAGACTTCCTCAGTAAGCTTTCGACAATACTATTTGTTATTTTCAGACCTCGGTCCTTTTCCGGTTCTAGGCTACCGAGGGGTGGATTTAAGTCAGAAGGGGGCAGCACAGCAGCTGCAGCGACCGAAACAGGGGTAAGGACGGGGGCTGATGCAGATAAGAGAGACGGATTAACGGAATTTGTAGGTAAAGCTTGACTGACTTCTTTCTTTTGCAGCTTTTCTGCATTTGCCATCTCTCTCATTTTTTCTTCCGCTCTTTGCTTTTCTTCGGCCATCGCTCGGACATTGGCCGCTCGTATTTCCTCCACAAGTCTTCGGGAACTTCCCGGTTCCTCATCGTCATCAGAATCAGACAAGATTCGTCTGTGATTCAAACCAAGTACACAAGTGAGTGTTGTTAAATATATTACTCTGACGAACTACATAAAAAACTACTATGGTACATTACCTTCTTTTCGGACGGATATTGCCATCATCATCACTTTCACCGCTATCGAGGATATCCTTAAAATTTATTTTTCTACCGCGTGTCTTCCTTTCCACGGGTTCGTCTGCGGCTCTTTTCACTTTATTGCCGAATTTCTAATTAATAATAATATGAAAGCTGTAATAAATTTCTTACTACAAATAAATCATTCGTAATCGCTTCGAATATTGACTCACATTTGACCAGGCTCGATCTACTTCGCCTTCGTCAGTTTTCCGCTTCTTCTTTTTCGTCTTCGACTTCTTCCCGGCGGTGTCGGGGTTCAGAAAAAAGTTGGGTAGCTTTGACTTAGACGGTGGAAAGCCCTTCTTTTTCTTCTTCTTGCCCCAAGTTTCATCTTCAGATTCTGAATCAGATTCAGATTCTTCGGACTCGCCGGACTGCCACTTTTCCGCTGGAGATTCATCATCTTCTTCTTGGTCGCTTTCATCATCTGTAACCCATAAGTACTCCTTAGTAAATTATTCATTCTACCATGAGGTGGAAGGATTCATCTTGCACCCCATGCATGAGGCTATAGTCACTATACTGAATACGTACAGGTCACACGAGATTTTCGCCGCCGAGTAGATCGGCGTACTGTCCCTCCTTCATGATATTGCTCTTGTCTCCCTAAAGGGCCGCGATGCTTCTTCTTCTTCTTCCGTGCTCTGGCTACAGCAATCGAATCGTCGGATTCATCGCCACCGTCAGACCAATTTGAATCTTCCTCCATCATGATTTCCTCTTCGTCATCCTCGTCTTCCATGCCAGATCCTAGAACAACGAACCAAAGTATTAAAATATAGAGGGTCGAAACCTTACAATAAATATTACAATCTTCTAGCAGTGTATTCCTAACCTTTGAAGTCTTCATCGGAGTCTTCTTCACTAGTAGCATCCAAATCATTGAGTCTTCTTCGGCTTTTCTTCTGGTTGGAATTAAGCATCTTCCTACGGTTCCTCTCTTTTTCATCCAACTCGTCCTCGTCGGTTTCATCATCTTGAATACGAACTACTTTTCTGCTTCGGCCAATATTATCGTCTTCATCTGAGGCCTCATCTGCATTACCCTGCCCTTCTTTATCTTCACCGACTTTTTCAGCCTCAGGAACGTGTTCTCCAGAAATTCCATTGTCGGTAGTCTTCTGAGTCACTGCTGGTTCCTGATTCTCTGTGTCTTCTGCATCAGAGTCCTGCAGCAAAGGAAAACATGTTAAAGATTAAAGACGGATTTACCCTCGAATTCAGACAATTCATTACTACTTACACGCAGAGCAGACTTGATCATGTCGTCATACTCCCGGAAGCTGAAGCCCTTAGTTGCACGCCGCTGTCTAAGCTGATAGATTGGCTCTTCCTCCTCTGACTCGTAAGACCCTGAACCTGACTCTTCATCCTCCGAATCGGAATCATTATCGTTTATGAAACTATTTATGTCTTCAGGGTCGTCGAACATATGGCGTCGTCGGTGCTTCTGCCTCTTCTCAGGTTTAGCTTCTATTTCTCCATTTTCTTCATCTAATTTTTCTGGTTTATCAGCAGACGGAAGCACATTGTTCAGACTGATGCCAACATAGGCTAATCGCTGTTTCCGCAAGACTTCATTTTCCCGCTTCTTCAGTAATTTATCAAACTCAACCAAATTTTCACTCAATTTGCTCACCAACATGTTCTGCATAAATGAACAATCCATCATTATGTCTGTCCCTTCATAATCAGTAATCGAAAAATGTGTCGAAAATTTTACTCACATGTTGGCACGGTGGGCAAAACCATTCTCCCTCAGGTATAACCCAGATCTGAGGATTCACGCATAACGCGTGCCAACCTTTGTCACAGGAGTCACAGAGCAAAATCCATTCTGGATGGTCCCCCTTGCCACACTTATCGCAATAAGTTTCGGCATATTTATCCTCTACAGCCTCTTCCTCTACAAAATGCAACAAAAGTTGATGTCAAAAACTGCGTCAATAAAGTACTAAATGTGCTTATGCACAAGGTCCAATTAAAATAGGACCTACTTTGTTTTGCCGTTCGAGCATGACGAGAAGGTGAGTACTCAGAGTCTTCTCCAACGTCTGATTCAGGAGAAAATTCGTGGTCAGATGCATTAAAATTAAGTTCCTCTTCTTCCTCTTCTTCTACATGTTCCTCTTCTTCTTCCTCAACGGCCTCATCCTCCTCCGACGAGGAATGCATCCATGGATTAGATCCTTTCTTAGGGGTTTTACCATTTTTGCTCCTCTTCTTCCGTTTCTTTCCTCTTCCTCCTTTGGCCCCACGACCCACATCATATTCCTCTTCATCAGGATCCTCCTCTGGTTCAGATTCACTTCCACTCTCCGAAGATGGTAAGTACGCTATCTGCTGCTGTTCTTTGTTAGACTTAGGTCCCTTCGTTGCCTTGGGTTTTCGTGGAGCTTTGGGTTGTTTTGGTTTCGTGCCTTGTGTTACCTGTAAATACACGTATAGACATAACAGAACTTCAGGAAAACATTCGTTACATTGACATTCCTTTGTTAAGTGCTGTTACACACAAGTAATTTTTTATGCAGGTACTGCCTGCTGGATTAACAGATTTACTTACCACCTTCGACTGCTTTTCCAGCTGCTTTTGCTGCTTCCTTACTTGTGCTTCCTTTAGCTGCGCAAGCCGTTCTTCTTCCAATTTTCTCCGTTCTTCTTCTTCCTTTTGCCGGATCTGTGCTACTCTTCCACTTCTTCGAACAGGGCCGGATGCACTGACGCCGTTAGCATCGTCCATATTGAAAGAATTCCTTCTTCCTGATTTTGCTCCTGGTGTCTTTTTTTCTGCCGCATTGTTATCTTTGAGAACCTCTTTTCGATTTTGTTTTGGGCGACCCCGGCTTTTACCCTTGGCAGGAAGATAACCTTCTCCCTCGTCGTCGTTATCTGAAGCAGCATCTGGAGCCGGACTGCCGGATGGAGATTCATTTCCTCCCTCATTTAAAGCTCCTTCTCCGCTACCCGTAATAATCATAACACTTTCCTCAACTGCTTCGCCTACAATAGGATTTGCAGTAGGATCCACCTTTAGTACTTTAGCTGGTTGTTCGTCACCAAGCACTTCAGTGGGATTCGCTTCTGACTTTCTTTTTACGCCAATATTGCCTGACACCACTGCAGTTTCCGTGCCATCCTCCTCAGCTTCGTCCTCGGAACTGGATCCATAAGCTACAAGTCCCAGTGCTGGTTTTGCACTGGATTGCTTAACAGCTGCCCCTACCTCCGCAGAAGACGATGACACTTCTGAGGTCTCACAAGGGGCATTGTCAGTAGAATTCGTCTGTGTTTTCGTGGTATCTTCTGGTTGGAGTGGCTGGGCAGGCGATTCAATAATTTTCGTGGTATCTTCAGGTTGGAGTGGCTGTGCAGACGATTCAATAATTTTCGTGGTATCTTCAGGTTGGAGTGGCTGTGCAGACGATTCAATAACACCCTTTGAAGCTGACTCATCCGTGGTCGCGGATTCGACTGCTTCGTTGTTGCCACGGATGATGCTATGTTGGGTTTTATCCTCATCATGAAGTGGTAGCTCTAAATCTACGGGACTTGAAGGAACCTCTGATAAGCTGGCTTGGCTTGCGTCTGCAATTGGCCCCTCTGAGATTGCTGATGACACAGGTGGACACTCTGGTGAACACTGAGCAACACTATTTTGGGACTGCATAGGCTGCAAGTCACTTGCTAGCGCCTGTACAGTGTTGGTGTCTGCAGTAAGCTGCAGTTTTGGTGCTGAAGCCTCAATGTTCTGTTGCTGCGCTGCAAGCTCTTCCGTCTCCTTCGGACATTCTACATTGTCATGGGAACGTGCTCCACTTTGAACATCCGAACCTTGCCTTTGGTCCACTGTTTCAGCGGTATCAGTGGAAGTGGTTATGGCAGCAATTTCATTTGAGGAAGCTTTTGGGGGTTCAGTCTCTATGGCAACAGATGAACCACTTGCAGAATGTGGAGATTCGGCCGCAGTTTCACAATGTGATACTGAAACGGGTTCAGGCTGTGTGTCGGATGTTAAGCTGCCTGGTCCTGTAACTGCTTCAGGCTGAGCCTCTGAACAATGATCGTTAACCGCTCGCTCAGACTGTACAAGCTCTTCGTTTTGTGGCGTTTTAAGTGACACTAAAGGTGTAATCTCTGAGAGATTTTCAACAGGATGATTTGCTTCTTCAGTAGAAGCCGTCGAGGTTTCTTCGACTGAAGCAGCACAAACAATTTCAGATTCCTTCTCACTTAGCCCCTTCGCAGAATTTGGCTCAAACGCTGGAGATACCTCCGCTGGTTCATTTCGGCCACACTTTACATCCTCAATAGTTACTGAGGAATCGTCCAAATCATCAGGTTTCCTCACCCCCTCAGTACGCGGGGATTCGCATTCACCAGACATTTCGAGTTGTGGTTCAACTCCTGCCTCGACAATATCAACGTTTAGAGTACTGTTTTCCTCCTTCAACTTCGGGCTGACGTCTGCGAGTTCCGTGTTGATAGTAGCCTCATTACAGTTTACAGCAAGTTTATTTTCAGTCAGGTCCCTTGACACCGACGGAACATCAGCAGCAGGTTGAGCAGTGACTGATGCTGTGGCCGAAACACCACTTTCATTTCCTGCTGGCTCCCAGTCCATACTCTCTTCTACTGTAAGTGTCACAGAATTTTCTTCAGGGACGCACGAGCTCAGCTCTTCTGTCATTTCCCCCGCGGATGTAGAACTCACGCTTATTTCCTCCGAATTATCGCCATCCGCTTTACTATTGTTCTGTTGTACAGGTTCAAGCACTACTGGTTCAGGTGAAACAAACGGTTCAGTCGGTATTTGCTGCGATCCAGAAACTTGCGCGCTTTCAACCTGTGTCGTTTTTTGTACGTGTTCGTCATTAGCTGACGAAATAGCAGCATCTGCGTTAACTGTTACTGGAAGAGGTACATTTGAATCTATGTTTGTTTCCAGTGATTTTATTTCTTGAATCGTTTTCATTGCTTCTGAGCCTTCCACGCTATTGTCATCTGCTACAAATCTTCCCACTGTACTATCTAAGTTGGGTAATGATCCGCATTCTTCAGCAGTACCCAAAATTTCAGGCCCAGAAACTAGCAATTCGTCCGCCGGGACTATATCTTTAATGGCATCATGAGAATTAGCCACTGGTGCAGCACCGGAAACGACAGCAGCTTCCACTGTCGGTGGATCACTTATACATAACACCTCCTTCGATTCGGGCAATTTTTTATTCTTCTCGACACAGGCGGACTCAGATACTTTGTCCGTAACTTTATCTACACTGTGGAGATCTGATTCTTTAAGATCAGCTGAACAATGTTCAACATTCAAAGGCGGTGCTAAGTCCTGTTTTATTTCTGCCTTAGTTGTCTCTGACTCCTCATTAGGTATGACTGAGTTGTCCACAAAAACTTTCGACAGGTCTAGGCCTTCACTGTTTTTTAGGCCTCCTTCGTCAGGCTCCTTTTGCACAGTAGCTGCATCGCGTTTCTCTTCAGTCGCAGTGGGAAAGTACGGGGAGATAGTGTCAGGTGTAACCGTGGCAACCGCCTCAGATTCATTTTGCTGAGAGATCTTGTTACTTGTGTCCTCAACTGATGGCCTTCCAGAAGGACACGCAGTTGTGTTCACATTTTCATCCTCAAGTTCTTCCTTGATCTTCACACTATCAAAGTAGGGACTTTTATGGGTTGACATGGTACCCGTTAACGGTTCGAGATCATTTTCTTGTTTAATATCTAACTTTTTGTCTTCAGATAACTCATCTTTCTTTAGCTTATCTTCGATGAAACTGTGGATAGTATCCACTGGTACGGCTTCACTTGGCCGCACAATCACTTTTTCAGTCATACCGGTGCATTTAACAGTATTGGGTAAATCAACTTCCTCACTAGTAGCACCTGGTTCGGCATTGGCAACGATATTATTTATGCTACTACTGAAGACTGAAGCACTATCTTCAGATTTCACTACCAACTGTTCTTGCTTCGTTGCAGTGACTTCTTCAGCATTTACATCTGGTTTACATTCGTCTTCACCAACACTATTATCATTCAACCCTTCACACAGATCCATAGAGTCTTCATTATTATCGCATTCATTGCTTTCAGTCCCATCGTTTGTGCCTTCATTGAATTCGTCTACAGGTTTGCCAGTATCCAATAAAATCTCCTTCGGCTCAATGTCCATACTTTCCAGACCATTTGCATCTTCTTCCACTGCTACATCCTCTGGTGACTTCGTAGGACTAATTTCACCAGTTCTTAATTGCATAATGAGCTGCTCCAGCTCTTCCCTACTGGAAGCCACAATTTCCCACGTTTCTTCATCAATATCTTCTCGGTACACTCTTAAGTTAGCGTCAGCATCGACTTGATACCAATAAGCATGACCTTGCTGATCGCGACCTGCATAAATTCAGACAAATTACGAATCCGCTTTACACAACCTAAAAACATAGCAATGTGCCTTCACAAATAGCATTACTCATTCGGCAAGAAGTGGTTATACGACGCATTCATCTCAATATTATTGTTATTATTATCGTACCTATGGGAACCATACGAAGATCTGATGCCAGTAGTTTATTAACTTCACCCTTGAATTTTGGATTGTAATCGAACTGTGACTCGAGCAGATTCTTCAAAATCCGTAATTTCGTTTGCATTTTAGATTTTTTGTAACCAAAACGCTCAATTTCCCATCCGTCCTGAGAATTATACATATGCGCAAATTTCGACACAGACTTTTCCCATTTGCTCGTATTTATAGATTTAAATACACGCCGAAGGAGACGAATGTGAAGCTGAACCAGCGGCAGCGGAACTGTAACACCAATCAAATTCAAAACTGTTAGATCCCATCCATCCAAAACCTAAGAACCAGCTGAAAAATGAAATGCTCTTTCTGAAACAGTTTAACAACTCCAATATTACAAACCTTCATTAGTATTTTCGAGCATTTCTTGTAACTGCGCAAATGGTATAGTAGTAATGTGGCATAATTCCCCAAATTTTTCCAGAAACGAACAAATGGTTGCAAAGTTTGGATCATCCAAACAGCTTGTACTGCCTTGATGATGATTCTCGCTTGCCATCATTATTATCATTTACTAAATCAACAGAGTATTTTACAAAAAAACTGCAAACACAAACAAACAAACGATTGTTATCATTACTCATCTCCTCCATCATGTCATCTTCATGACTTTATCAAATTACTATCATCACATTTGAACAAAAAAATAGCGCTTACTTTCAACTTCTTCAATGATGATAATAACCCGAGTTTCCATCCAAAACCATTTCCCTATAAATTAGTATACTTCCTTCGAAAAAATTCTTCTTCTTTATGTCATCATCATTATGACAACAACGATTACTTGCTCTTCATTACTTTTTCTTCTTCACAACACAAATCATCCCCCCTTTTCATGATTCCTTTCAATTATTACTACAATAATAACAATGCAATGGCGGGATGATGGAAGTATAATTCCGGTCTTTTGTTGTTATCATTAATAATAAAAGCTGAACCCGAGTTGACGACGATACTTGTGGCGGTGGCGGTGTCGGCGGCGGCGCTACTACAAAACATATTTAAAATTATATAAATAACACATCAAAACAACAAACATCATCATCCTGTCATTCAGACCGCTTACATATTTACATCACAATAATAATAACAACAAACTATATAAATGAATGATCAACAGATCACAAGAAAAATTACATTCAATGATAGTTCGCTCTGCCTTACTCACCCAGCTGCTGCTAGTATCATTTGGAATATCGTCTGGGAAATTATGACACAATTCAATCTCCCCTTCGCCCTCTAATCTGCCAATATGGACAATTTGCTAACAAATTACAAGTTTAGATCTTTGTAAAAGTACTCATTTCTAACAAGATGAATAACAACAACTCCCGTAGGTAACTTGTTAAAAAACTTAATCTGAGCGCCTCAAAACTTCTCGCGTCAATTCCATCCTACCAAACACGAAGGGCGTCGGCGTGTCTGACGTCACAGCCGCTGTCTCCCTCACACTCGTCGTCCGCCGTCCCGTTCCCGTCAGCTTCATCTCGTCTGCCGCCCGTAAGCAGCAGCCGCTCTTCATGTTGTTGTCCTATCAACCATTTGCTCAGCCCACCCGTTGTGGCTACCTGTTTTTTTGTGTAAAATTTCCCATTTTTTATTGTCCCTCATTAAATGACAACTCATTATGTCATCCTGTTCTGGATAATCAATTCGTTTTGAAAATTTTATTATCTTTCTGCCGGTAGAGCTGTAGGCAAAAGTGTAGACACTGACAGGACGCTATTCGGCGATCATCATGAGATCAATAAAAATGAATGGCCGTGTAAATGATTTTTGAACCCAGGATTTTGAAGTATAGTTTGAGTTTTTAATTGCTTTTTTCTTTGCAATATATGTTTGTATATCAAAGATTTTTTTGTTGTTGCTACTTTGTCGACGAGTATGGATTGGATTCATTAGAAGACTGAATGAATCAGTAGAATTGTTATTATTACAATATTGAATAAATTAAGGTTATAAGGTAGGTAGGTAGTAATATTTAAAGGATTCATTCATAATTTTGGATAATGTTACTAAATCAAGTCTGATTATATCCTGCCGACTAGCACGGCACTAATTACTATGAATTATTATTATTTGTGGTAATTTTCTGGCACTCATCATTGCTTGCTACTATTATAACATAACATATTTAAATACCTCTTCTTCTGTAACTCAATTCTACGTATGGACGCATGCATCTCTCGGACGACTCTTGCATGCGAACACATTCAAGGGTAATTAGTGTAAATATGTACAGAAAATAATAATACGAATGGACCAGAACATAGCAATTAAGAGGATTTCCAAGTTGCACATCATAATAATAAGAATTTTGTCAAACTTTGCATCATCATAATATTAGATTACATTTTATACCAAGCTAATATTATGCGTCTGGCTAGGCTAGTAAATTATATAGCTAGTAATAATGTCTTGCAAATCACAGTTGTTATAGATAACAAACAAAATATAAATAGTATGAATTTACACGGAGTTAATAATATGATTATAATATTAAAATGCTAGACAATAATAATTATTACTGTGTGAACATTTGATCAAGTCTGTGCTCTTGTGAAGAAGGAAGTGAAAAAAAGCTCTTTCATGTTGATCCCCACTACCACCAGGAAAGCTACCCAATAAACTAAGTTGAATCTAAAATAATTTAGCAAACCAAACAATAATAACAGATTTAGAAAGAGAATACCGAAGAGGCATAGCCCTGAGGAAATAATTATTATGCATGTTATATTTTTCATCCCTCCCAACAGTCGAAGCATAAAGATTGCATAGTTTTCAAGACACTGGATTAATCTATAGCTGACAAGATTTTGTGGGCTTCTGAGTCCTCCTTTTTACGACATATTCACATCTATACTTAGAAACTTTGGCGGTGCTATTACAAAATGGCTTGATTTGAAATTTGAGTTTAATATTAATGATGATGATTCCCATAGTAAACGAAAAAAATGTGGGAGTCATGTAACTGTTCGTAGCACTAATAAGTTGCTTCAAACATGTCAAATCTTCGGTATGCCACTAAGGACTGCATAACATCACCGTGCATAAATAAGAAGTTCCACTCAAACCTCAGTCGATTCTTGCTTCTTGAAGCGCTTCTGGATACAATTTGCCTTGTTCCAACATATTCTCAGCATTGTCATCATCATCATCATCATTTACTTGCTCCGCTTGAAGCTGTTTTCGTCAATAATTTTTAGTCACTTAAATATACTTGTTTTCAGACTAAAATATTGGGACAAGCACAGATACGTGAGTAAAACAAGTTCGCAATGATCGTAAATGTGGCAATTTTTGGGGATAAAAACGATCTGAGTAAATGTCTGGTTAATGCGCATATTACGGGGCGTAAAATTAAGGCGTAATAAACACAAATATTTAGCAATAAACACTGGTCAATGAAATTTGAAATGGAAAGGTCCAGAGTTTTGGAAGTGAAACTGGAAGGGGTGGAATCCGTGCTGATGTGAATGCTGCTGAGCTTCAGGATCCAATGGATCATCTCCTTGGTCAAATTTCTGACGTTTTTCTGGATCAGTAAGCACTTCCTTGGCAGCAGCAATATCAATGAATTTGGCTTCAGCCGCCTTCTTCTCATCTCCTTGATAATTATCAGGATGCCACTTTTGTGCTGCCTTTCTGTAAGCTTTAATTATTTCCTGTTTGGTTGCTGAACGTTTCACGCCTAAAATTTTGTAGTAATCACGTTTCTTCGCCTGTTTCTGCAACTTCTGTGCTCGCTGTATTCCATCTCTTGCTTGACGGTTATCTTCGTCTATTTCAAGGGCTCTTCGGTAGTCTTCAATGGCTAGAAATAAGAACACGGTAAATATGATATGGTATTTATCCAGAACAGTGTTGTAGCACTATAACTGGTCCAATGTGTACTTCAAAATAATTATGCTTACCTTCAGAAAACAGGTCGCTTACAAGGTAAGCTTCCGCTCGGTTACATAAAATCTCAACATCTTCACGAATTTTAAGGGCTTTAGTACACTGATCCACAGCACCAGCGCCGTCACTATTTTTAAGGTAGCACCAACAGCTCTTCGACCGCAATTTCCATTCTACCAAGGAAGGCATTTGCTGGTCAGCTTTTACTGCCTAAAAGAGATTTACATGATCTTTGAAACGGCTGGCATACACATATACTCATCAAGATTAAAATTACCTTCTTGAGATCATCAATGCATTCAGAATAGCGTCCTTCTTCCCCAGCTTTTTCAGCATCTTGCTTTAGCTTATCAATTTTCTTCAACTTCTTGTACAATGGGAAGCAAAATTTGTGTTCAGGGTCCAATTTCAAACACTCACGAATTTCTTTTAATGAATCTTCCACTTCTCCTAACTGGTACTGGATAGAGCTAAGGCGATACAGGCCATCTGTATCATCCATGACGAGTTTGGTGGCGAATCGCAAATCGGACACTGCCCGGGATGCATCACCAGTTGAAAGGTAACAATCTGACCGCATCTTCCGCAATGATGGATCCCATGGACAATTCTCGATCAGTCTCGTTAGAAGATCCACAGCAGTGTGGCAGTCATCTATTTCAACATAGTACTTAGCTTCTTCCAGCTCCTTTCTTGCAACCTCAGCCATTTCATATCCACTCAAAGCTTCAGGGTTATGCGGTTCTTTACGGAGCTGAAAAATTCAAGCGTTTAGTCACAGTCGCTAAAATTTCATCGTATTAACATCCTACCAATGCAATGATAATAGTTTGAAACTTACCACATTCTCAAAATCAATATGAGCCTGATCCAGCTGGCCTTGCTTTAATAGTAAATTTGCCCTTTGCAGAACTGCGGCTGAGAAGTCAGACTTGATCTCTATAACTTTACTGAAATCTTTTAATGCCTGATGGTACTTTCCTAGTGCCATGAACACAAGAGCTCTTTTGAAATATGTCTGATAATTATTAGGATCCCCTTCCACTGCTGCATGGAAATGCGTCAAGGCGTCTGAAAATTGCCGATTTTCTAAATGTATTCGCCCCATTTCTAAATGATTCTGTACATCTGCCGCCCCGCTGTCAACTCCTAAAACATTCAATAAACCTCCAAGTTATCATACAGCATATACCAACAATATTACAGCCGAGAACTAAACCTTAATCAATTCATCCAACTTACCTGGATATGATAGGATGCTAAGCCACGATAAACAAATCGTTAGCAGATTCATTCTCTGACTATGTTCCACCTTCATATTTCCTCCAAATATTCAAGTAGTACTGAATACACTACAGAATTCCAACTTGCTTTCCCACCGTAGTCCAGACAACGTACAAACTCCAGACAGACTGTTGTTCCTTACTGAAAAACCTTGAAAGAGAGAACAAACAAACTCAGGGTTAACATTCTCTTCTTCTTCTCCATCTCCTCCCCTTAAGAAATCAAAATATCATACTACCAACCACAGAATAACAGTTATCCCGGATAACTTATCCGAGTTACATCCTCTTCTCAAATTACAGTTCAAATATCAATTATGTCGTCAGAGGATCATTACACACTAAATTTACACTTACCAACTTAGTAGCTTTCTTTCACGGTGATAAGTCCTTCGACAACGTCAGTTACTCCAGCTATCTTGTGTAGAATATTTCCAACGAATTGATGATACACGACAGAAATAAATATCAAATTAATGCACGCCTCTACTGTTGCTCTTGTTAGCAGCAAAACCTAATAATTTAACTGTCCTATGTTGACTTTATGAAGATCATGATCATGACCCGTGTTTTAATTATGGAAGTTTATTGACTTTCACAGGACCGACCGAACCCGGACTGCCTTTATTTGATGGAACACCTCATTTCTTATTAATTTATGCACCACTCTGTAGAGATCACTAAAAAAGACGAGCAGAGGCTACAGTAATAATAAGAGTTTTTCGGCAATTATTTTTAACTGTTCTTATTATTACAGTTTGTGTACGTATGTGACTACTGCAGTGTTCTGCTGCAACTCTTAAAACTTCTGCAAAACCAAATCAGTTCTCTTTACAGAATACCATCGACGTGTAGGAACTCGAGTTTCCTCACGTGGGACCCCATCATTGGCTTACCTTATCCAGCTGGGAGGGGTATAGCCGCAAATTTGAAATTTGCGCCACTTTTCCCTTTAAAAACCATTATGTGCATATGACAGACTTTGGCGAAACGATGGCAAAATCGTCGTCAGATTGTGAAAATAGCAAGTTTCATATTAAATAATTGGAACACGACGAAGTCAGCCAATGTGTCCACGTATTGATAAGAATGGCCAGTCGACGTGGGTGTTTTTCGAGGTGTTGATGGGGAGTCTTTGCTCGTGGAAGGCTATGCTGCTGTCTGCTCAACAAAATTGACAATATTTTTGATGATGATGCAAGTCTTTATTACTTTAGTCCTTTATGACGCTTAATTCTAATTCATTCAATATTTTGAAACTTATGGGTCACTTCGGCTACGGTCTATGCTGTTTAGTACATAGGAAGAATTAGCATTTGTGCTTACAATAATAAAGTCTTCTTCCGGCGGCAGAAAATGGTTGCCATCAGAAATTGATGATCAGTACACCAGCTGCGTCTTCCAGTGACACAGTCCAGATGTCCGCATGATGATGAACAATAATAATTTTTAGTGGAACGTACTCAGTATATACTACGGACAAAATCATGGCTTATTTAAGACGTAATTAAGTATTCGAATCGAATACGAAGCTTCAAGTCAGTCAGTTTCGTATGCACCATGGAAAACCAGACGCACGGCCGTAACAATAGCTAAAATGAAAGTTTGGT
>JAQFYD010000174.1:0-26037 GCA_034694225.1 Bourletiella hortensis | reverse complement strand
AAAAAACATTCAGCTCATTGTAAATGGCTAGGGAAAACGATCTGTAGAAATCGGCAAGGTGATTTTGGAAGTGCTCACACACATACACTAATAATTATCCACGAGAGCAACAGCAACAACAACAACGTTGTAATAATTTTCCAACGGTGTTGAAAGTCATGATGGCAGTGGAAAAAGGCTCTTTTAAGTCTTACTTAATGAATAATTGTCCCATTTACTTGTTCAGGTCTCAATTTCGTTGGGCATGGAGAGTAGTACAAATCAGAGGGCTATAGTATATAATTAAATAGGACCTTAAAAGAGTAATTGGTAATCGGAATAGGTGAGATGATGGTGACAATGGGACATCCCCATGGTGACACGCTACATAACCGTGCGACTCAGCAGGCGCGGCTCATCTTTTTCATACATCTGCTGCTGCTTAGGAAAAAGAGGATACGTTGGATGATTTACAATTTTAGCGGACATATATATTGTTCTAACGACATTTTTAATGGGCCACAGTTGGCAGTTAAGAGTGAAAGCCTGAGAGGGAATTTGCTTACATTATCATGATTATCAATTTATTTCTTTACGCCATGTTTCCCACATGTAACTGCTATAGCTATGCTTGTCTCCATATTCTAAAATGGTCCTCTGTTGCGAAAATAGCTTATTTTTATAATTTTTAAATGCTGACATCAACTTAGGAGTCTCAGTAGGAACCTTGTATCCAACCTTTATTTATTACAATCTTGGTCACAATGCCACCAACAAACTGACCGCTTGGTTCAATAAATAACAAAAACAGCAACATTAGCAGACGTTCTAGCATGTAACTATATGTAAACTTCGCGAACTGGTGTGGAACCTTCAGCAAGGAACAAACAAATGGCTTCACGCGGAGGAGCAACTAATTTTTTAGTCTAACCACTCCAGCGATTAAAATGCGTTAAGAAAAAACAAAAGGATTAGTGGAATAATGAAGGAAGAATCTGAGGATACGCATCATCAGCATCATTTTCATGAAGTCATCATTATCATCTTCTTCTTCATCATTATCATCATCATCACCTCCACTGCCACTCGGTACTTGAAGTACGTGCAAGCCATTATGTGCTGCACACGCCGTTGTAAACATAATATACCATTCACCAAAACCTCACATTCATGTTAAACGATATGACACCATGAAAAGAAAGGCTTTATTAATGGATGGACAACTAATAAGTCTCGTCTTGATGTACTTCAAGTCAAGCCGCAGGGGTACCTCGGATTGTAGATGAATATTAACATAAAATATTAATTTTCCCCTTCAAACCATTTTCAATGTTGGCCAGGCTGGTGCATAGCTGTGGCTCTGTAGTGAAGAGACAGAGTACCCATTCAAGCCAGCAGCAAACGGTGATTTTCCTTTTTTCAAATAATTGCACTATAGTCATCAGCTGCTAAACGAAAAGACAATAAATTCTAATCAATTGTCATCTTACTTACTCACATAGTTTCTTTTTCCTTCCCGGCGTACAACAGGATAGAAATGATGAACAGAGACTTGCTGCAATTATTTATGAGTTACTGATGGTTAAATTAGCACGTTTCCACCTGAAGCTTTAATCGCCGCTGTGAGAAACATCACAGTTCCTTCGCCAAATTCCAAATCTGTCTTTCGTTTTAAAATCGGATCAAGGTGTAATGAAATTAAGAGTTTTATAACTAGTAATTCATTCGTAGCTCTTAACGGAGGTGACAGTTATGACGGGCTTCTGCGTGTTACATGCAGTGCAATGCTCATCACGGCTCAGTTTGATAATTCTGTCTCGTATTTTCTTCTAGCTATGCAACCTACTCGAACGAGGAGCAAATAAGTAAAGGATTTTGGCAAGTAATGCTTCAAGTGTCCATTATTACTGCATTGTTCTACTATAGTCGTAGGACCAAAAGTAGCAGTACGCCTGTAATATGAACGGTACAAGTGACGCCAACTAAGGTAACAGTGGGCAAGAACTTGAAGTAAATAGAAATCGGCATCAATTACTTTAGGGCACTCTGTATTGTTTATTTGTTCCTCCTGCTTACGCAAGCAAATGAGCAAAAAGCACTCTTTATTTCATCTTCAGCTCCACAACATCACCAGAAGCAAACGTTGCGGGCCTGCAAGCCTACAAATAACGATGATTAACCCTTCTCCCTCGGAAAGTGAAGCTATAATTAATGCAAATATTCATGGCTCACGATGGATTCCGGATTCAGACCTGCAGCCTGCAAGTGGAAGAAGCCGCAGGCTTTTGCAAGTTGAGATGTTTTCCAACTCATCTTCTTTCTCTCCCAAAAACGACCCAATAATCCGCATGTAATTTGACACTTTGATAGCTTCGTATAAAGCCACATGTTCGATTAGTGCAATGACATTAAAAAGCCTACAAACACACATTAAAAGGCCGTTCATGAAGATAGTCAGGCACGGAGAATACGTAGAGCAGAAAATTAGTCAGAGTTTCCATATATAATACACTTGTACGGCTAATCCTCTCCCAGTTGAGCAACACAACAGTTCGTCTATGTGTTTGCAATAGCTCATCTGAATGCAGAAAGGGAAATTTGGTCATAAATATATAAACGTGGGGAAACAATACCGCTATATCTTGAATACTGCTGAATGATAAGTAATGTTTTAATACTTTAAGTGAAGGATTGCCGAATTTGAGGATGCACTTAGCAACCGGATTAAGATGTTCATATTATAAGATGCAAAGGAGATAGCTATGTCCTCCGGTTTTACAGCCCACGCACGATACACAACACAGCTACCTGTAGATGGAAGCAGAACAATGAGAAAGGAAAACGTGAAGACTATTCCATAAGGATTACATACAAAATAATAATAATAATAATAAAAGCAAGCTTAAATACAAGATGATCATTTCCGCTCTCTAGCTCAAAGCTCCATATGTGTGCGTTATTTTCTCAAACTCTTGCTTCATTTAAATTGCGGCTGATGGGAGTAACGACAATGAAGAGTGTTACAAACTATCTGGTGAGCAAATGGTTGATTTTAACTGCATTTCTTCTGCATTGCATGCACATGAGCATTATTGAAATTTAGCACGGCAATTTGATGGCACGTATGATGTAAAATGGGTTCTTTATTCACATGTGCACAGTACATACACTACTATTCATTAGTCTTCCATGTAACTCACTTCTTTTTGTATAGTTTTTATAAGCCCGTTAACCGACCCACCGGAATCATCCGTTCGTTGAATAACAAGATTGCACAATGTGTTTTGTACCATTGTGTACATTCTTGGGGTACAAATGACAAGATGCATCAGAGATATGAAACGGACTGACTGAAAGTGAGAAAAGTAGGAGGTGGGATGATGGTCGCAATCGTACAACAATTTTTTTATTATCCTAAGTAACATGTCACTTGCACTAACTAATTAGTCTAACTGCATTTGCCGCCCTCATATTAAATGAATTAACGGAATTATTATTAAATGGATCTCGATAATGATGACATGCGGTAAGTGCAAGATTTTTGAGCATGAAAACAAACTTGAATGCATTGCAATAGATCTAACACTATACTGCACGGCGGGGGGTGCCAAATGATGCAAGCTTGACTACTTAGTGTATTTTAATGTAACTCAAAAGTGTGAGTAGAATGTAATTTTATTCACATTTTAGGTAAAAGTGAAGGCTATATGGGGATATTATATGAGCTACTAATGTTTTTCGCTCTTGAGCATTACTGTTAACAAATGAGTACGCTGTGTTAAGTATGATAGCACATGTGTGATAAACCCGAAGGAATTACAATTTAACCAAGTTTGTGTACATACAAGAGAACAATTCTCATCCTTTGTGTGTGGTTTATAATTACACTGAGAATACTTACACACATTATTATGACTGCTTGGGAGATGCGGTCGCTTTGTGTTCTCAGCCAGCCACTTGTAAATTTGGCGATGATATTCCCATGTACAGAGTGAGAGGTGAATGCGTTACAGAGAGAAAGAGGGAAAGTAATGGGCAGGTTTGAACTGTTAGGTGTACATGTGCGTGTGCATAAGTAGAAGATAAAGAGTGCACTTGTATGTACGTGTCATGCTAATTCTGCGGAACATCTCAAGTGCAAATGCTGATGAATCCTCAAGGAAATCGAGTCCCTTTTTCTTCTGTCTCAAAGTCTTTAAGAACATAAATGCTGGACGATGCTCATTAATACTTTTTCACAAAAAATAGCTGCTACAGCTATTATTAATACATGCCATTTTACATGGACCTGTGGAATTTTGCCTCATAACCTCATGCATGAGAAAGTCAAGAAATATCTAGCTTTATGCATAATAATATTCATGCGTGTGGCGCCCATTTCCATGTAGTTAAAGTCAATAGGATAGCTGTGGTGATGATGCTTATGCTGCATATATATGGGCCGAAGGTAAAATGTCGCCGATAACATTGCATAGTCATAACCACAACGAAAAGATGAGTTAGTTTATGACACAGTGCGGAGTATGGTTGATGAATTTTAATTATTCATAGTTGTATTACATGACTTGTTCCATGGCAACTCGATGAGATGAGCAAATGAAGCTTCTGGTAAGAAAGCTCTTTTTCAAATGATGGCTATGACTGACGTTGCCGATGATTAAAGAGTGGTCCTGACTACCGACAGCCATAAAAGTTGTTAGCAGCCACATATTATAAGGTTGTTTCTATAGCAGACACAGCAAAATCTCTGAATTCTTCATGTACTTTTGTGTAACTATTTAATCAATTTTCATGTTTATACTACAAGTTCAAAAAAATATATATTTACGCTGTATTTTATAATTACTTTTTTCCATAGTTGACTAATTCAAGAACAAGTCATATACTGTGGACATATTTGGTCATAAAAGGAAAGAAACGAAAAATTCCATGTAAACAAGCACAAAGTTTTCCTTCTTTTCAAGCATATAATAGTATTATTTCTACGCCAAAAATATTTAGGATGGTATCATAATTGCAACGGAAAGCCCAACTGTTTTGTGCGTAGGCAGACGGAGGCAGGCAGGTGGTTTCGCATTTTACCCATGTCCAGACATTTAAGTTGGGATAGACGTCTGAATAAGAGAGCCGTTATGGGAAGGAAGATGACAGACGGCCGCTATCATCTTGCGTGCATGTCTTGTGGAAATTTAGTAAAATTTCCACGCAAAATGATTGTAAAAAGTGATAAAAGTTTTTAAAATTGTCCTCCAACAATAAAGTCTGCAGTTTACAGAAGGTAACGTGATTTTCAGATTGTACGTTGACAAGGCAAACGACTGGTGAAATTTACAGGTGTGTGCAGATGATGTTTTAGTGTGAAAATAAACGGCGTGGATAATTTTGCAAATTGTTTCAGCTTGTTTAGTTGTTTGTTGGCTGCTTCGAGCTGTTTGCAATAAATGAGTGGAAGAAATGACTCCTCTCAATTATAGCGTTCCCAAAACGACGGACTCGTTCACGATGAAAGCTTTTGCCTTGCATTTCTCTATCTTCTTCAACACTGTAACATACGAGTGAACCCATCATCATCATGACTCTTCTTCTTTCCATGAGAATGAATATTCGTTAGCATTTGAATAATTCCGTTTCATTTGAATTATCATTGGCCATAAAAGGGAATGGGTAAGATGTTTTCGTATTGTGCTGTAATGGAGTTTCCGAATATTTGGCAGACAGGTGCGGATTGAATGGAACACGAAATAATTCTGGACTGGTCAGTTTTTATGCTGATTTTGGAATTGCTGAATCTTTAGATTTCAGGAGCGAACGCGTCACAGTGAGTTAATGAATGCAGATGAAAATTATATTATTGGTAGTCGTGATTAGCAGCACAGTGAGGTTTTTCTGATAATGAAGGCGATCTAGGAGAAGGCAGATGGGCTCATGATTCTGTTTAATTTTATTGCACGCAATGAGATGTTACGATGAAGATGTTGTCTTTTTTGAGTTTTTAGGACAATTCAGTATTGAAAAAGGATCCCTAGAGAGCCTGAATTACCCTCGTCTGCTTGATTTTGGCTCAACTGTACAGCGTCCAGGAACAAAGATGTAGTAGTCATGGAGGTTGTAGTGGTGAGGGCACTCTGGTCGTTTTTCAAGGTTGGATCAATAATGCCATTTTTTTCTTCTGTCTTGTCCGACGACACAGGGGGACGAGTTTTTCTATTATTATTGCCATTTGGATACTCTACAGAATGCAGCCTCATTGCTTTGAGTCGACTCATCATCAGTATCATGGAATTCAATTTGCTTGGCATGGATCGAGTAAATCTCTTATTTAATGCAACGTTTCCCTTATTTTCCCCGTGATTACTTTGCACGTCATTCACACTCATGTTTCTGGGTCCACCTGAGCCTGTCCTGAAGGAAGATTTAGATCTCGTCGTGGCGGAAAAGTTTCTATAAAATGATAATTCATGACGACGACGAGTAGCGCGAAATGCGCCGGAGTACAATGTGGGTGCAATATTTACAGTAGTTGTATCAGTTTCTTCATTTCTCCCGTCTATTTCTTGTTCTTCATCTTCTGTTGATGATGACGATGTTGAAGTTTGTTGTGATAGTAATAGAGGAGACGAGGGACGACTGGGGACTACATATAAATCGATATAAATTTGGGTCCGCTCTTTATCGTATTCACCATCGTTATTGTATTCATCCTCCGTAATTTCAAAACTACTTGAACTGGAAGATCCTGTTTCCGCCGATGAATACAATTCCGTTTCCATTTCGGCAAAATCGGGACATGAGTACCTCCGGTTTATTCTAATCTCCCTGCCAATTTCATCGATGGACCCTTTCTGCAAGGGTAACACGGCTGACTCAATTTTTCTGTTATCCAGGTTGCCACTTTTACCACTGGATGAAGACAGCTGAGAAGATCTTGGTGTGGTAGTTGCAGACTTGAAGAGGAATAGGAGAAAGTCCTGGAATGGTATACCAGGCTCCTTACTGGAACCATTAGTCAATTTTACCTCGTTTTGCTCACTAAACATACTGAACCAAGTCTGTTCCCTTGACATTGCTTAGACATTTCAACTTTTTGGGCAACTGAACGAATTATTGATAGAGATTCCAATAATAACACTATAAATTTCACATTGGCACAAGCAGTAACTTAAACGTTTATAATCTCTTTCTCGGATGGAGAGGGTAGGGCAGCACTTTGCTCTTAGAGATAGTAGTTGGCTGGAGTTATTTTGTAGATGCAGTAGTAACACAGGACGGAGTCGCAACTAGTGCACCAGTGGAATGGAACCCAAGTCAAATATATACGGGTAAAGAATGTTGCCCCAAAATCCTGCAGATGCTATAATCGTACCAGCGATAGCTTGAGAAAACTATTAGGAATGTTATTATTGCGACCTAAGGTGAAACACATCAGTGTAATACTGTATTGCTTCTTTCGCGTGCATCCACTTACTAAACTGAAGGAGAAGAGACGCAAGGTAGTAATAAAACTGAGAAATGTAATCACCGAAATGCTTTCTAAGACAGTTTGATGGATTATTTCTCAAGGTTTTGCAAGTCAGACTGAGCCTTCTTATCTCCTTTGTCCGAAGGAGTTTCAGTGCCCATCACATTTTCCCTCTATCACTACTTCTCCTACTACGTTTTTTCCGTAGAACCATCAAGGTCGCTGAAATCATGCTGGACACATGTAATGTATGCATATGTACCATTCGTACTAGTTTCCTATTCATTTCTCACGTTTTTCCCAGTCCGGTGTGTGAACTCACGCTCTTCGTAATACTTTTCTCTGTCAATGGGTCTTCTAAGCGGGTGTCCTCACAGAAGACCTTGTAGTCTCTCAGGTATGTTTCTTCACCATCCACCAACCTGCTCTAGCGTTCTTAATGTTGTAGCAATCAGTTAGTGCGAGACCTTGTAAACATTGCAGATCTGTTTCCGTTACTCAATATCAGGTTTTTTTGCATTATACACACCTGCATGCTCAATAACAATTCTTCATCTCTTCCTCTCACATGGTTGGACGACAATGTGCAAAGAAAAAAGAACACCTTCTCTAATCGTCGCCCTCCTACTGTGTTTCCAAATGAGTAAATCCATTGTTTTTGAAAACAAGGAATTGCTTCGCCGCCTTATGGATTATTGGAAGATGTTGTTGCAAATATGCACCAAATCTGCTGGTGCACATCTCTATCCTGTCTCAATTCATCCGGACTTATGCATACTAGTGTCAGAGCCTTTGAAGATCCAAAATGGGACGTGGAATCTACACATGTTGAATTTGCAATATTTTTTTAGCGAATCTGTCATAATAAAAGTGTAATAATAGCGGAAGTAAGAGTGATTATCCTACTTATGGTTTAATTGAGCAATCATATTAATTGCCAGTTGCTTGTAAATAATCCTGACTGTGGGATGAGTTTCCGCCAACATGCCGAATGCACTACCTGTATATGTTGCGTACAGCTTTAGTAAGCACTCCCAATCCGGCTGAGCAAAGATTCATCTGTAAGATACGCAGAAGATGGTGATGAGTACAAGCTTTGGAATGCCTTTCAAAATAAAATATTGTTTGGACAAGGTTGCACGCTCCTCGCTTATAACAAATTCTCAGTTTTACAATAGCAGCAGCAGTAAACAGATATGAGGAGTGCACACAGTCAAACGATCATATTATGAACCCTCTGACAACTGAATTAATTAATAATAGCTCCAAGTCGTGTAGTCTGAAAGGAAATGAATAGAGTTCCGATCGCCGTCCTGATAGTGAATTTCGGTATCCATAATGCGCATGGCAAACTAGCAGCAGTTCGGGCTTTCCTAATAACTTCCCATTCAATGCGTTGTTTACCTCCAAAGATAGAATGTTGCAGTGGGTTGACTGGCAGCCTCTTTAAGTCAGCAAAAGGACTGGCAATAATGCATTGCTATGAACGAAAAAGAAGGATAAGAATCTTACAAGTCATAAATCATCTTTCATCAGTTGGTGATGCACATTCGAAGCCTTAGGGTGGGCTAATGCATCAAATCCCTTGGTTGCAATTTTGCACCATGTTTCTATTTATTTTGCAATTGTACACACTACGAACAAGAACATATTTGTATAATAATAACTCATGAATTGGATCCTTTCGTAAAGTACACAGAGCCCTAATAGGATGTCGTTCGCTCAATGGGAATGCAATAGCATGGGTGGTAATGGAAGATGACATGACTGCGGGAGATATCCATACAATTTTATTTGACATCACTCACACTAAGGCCAAATTTCACCTTCAATTTCATCCTTTGCTTTGTGAAGCTTACCTGGGACTTGGCCGTACAAAAAACGGTATGAGTGCTGCTAAAAAAATACGAACACCCACAGGAATATTCATTCAATTTAATCCTTGTTATTCTTAAATGTTTCCTACAAAATTTCCTTTGTTGTTTCAACAGCCCCCTGCAACACTGCTGCCTTTGTGTTTCTGATTACAATGATGCTGATGAGTAATTATAGTCACCAATTTCCGCTTCCTTTCCTTCTTCATTCGATCTTGATGCCATTTATCACAACTATGCATAAAAATTTTGCCCTTCATCGCAAAAGACCTTATCTTAACGCCAATCAGGTCTTGGATAAACAAATAGAGTAAATTATCAGCAAAAATAGCCGGTGTAAAATTGATAGGTATTATGTATGATCGACTCCTTTCACTTTTTTCTTTGTTCCTAGATTACCTTTCAACAATATGTAACCATGCTCACCCATAGATATTCCAGGAAGCGTGTAGACAGAGATATAAGCTTGCATCAATGCTGTGTGTATAAATCAGCACAGGTGGGCGCAAGTAATTGCAGGTTATCATTGCTGTAGCGTGCGCACGGGTAGAACATGCGATGCTACTTATAGTAACTGTATTCTTCTGTATCTCTCCTGATGTTTTTCTCTGCTCCAACCGGCATGTTCCATGAAAGCTGCGAGGCAAGCTTTGGACACACCTTATGTCATGCCTCTGTCATTTGTAATTATGCAATAATTCAATACACAGCAAATTTCAAAATCCCATGGGCTACTGTAGTGTAAAGCTTACGTAAACATGCCCTTGAATTTATTCACTTGCATGCATTCTTAAGCCTAAAATACTATGCGGAGATGACAAAATTTTCTATTAAATCTTAATTGCTTCAGATTATTGCTAGTGTAACAATAATGACAAGTTTCCACATTCATACTCAATATACAAGTAGCATAGTAAAGAAGGAATGAGACTATCTCTTTTATCACCCCCATGGCACACACTCTTAAGAGCATGCTTGTATCATATGGAATGGGCCGGAAAAATTATCAATCCATATGATGCCAAGAGCTGCGCGATACTGACTATTCATTGTCTTACAATATTATAGTGTTAGAAAATAATGGGAATCTCTCTAAAATGGTAACTGCATTCAACCAAGCTTAGGGACGAGAAAATGTGGAGCTCAGGAAATGCGGAATTCAGGAACTTTCCACAAACAGCGTCTACTCCACGTCTAAGAGCTACGGAGGGAAAAGCCGCAGAAGAATTTAAGTCGCAAAATGTCATCGTGTAACTGTCTACAACCTTTCCAAGTTGCCACCAAACTGCCCACAGTGCTGCTGCAGGAATTTTCATGTCAGCAGCTAATTTTTCAATGTGACATCGGGTGATACAGCTGCCTACGGATGCTTGAGAATTATACAATGTGAGGAAAGTTAGTAAAAGTGGCTCAAGTATCACACACAGGAGAACTACTTAATGGGGATTTATTGACCAGTGTACAGTCGGGCACGTACGACTCATGTGCACATGAAGAAGATGAAGAAGAGGGAGCGACGAAACCAGTTTCTTTGTTTCCAATTCCTCCTGCTAATGAATTATGTAAATGAAAATGAAATTCGCACAGCGGCGTTGATAATGAGTAATGATGATAGACACGACGACTGCGGTTGAGGACAGGAAGTAAAGCACAGAAATACTGGCGAAAAAATCACGTTCTTGTGCATCCATCCATATGTCATAATAAAAAGGGACAAAGAATCTCTTCAGGTTTATCCGTCTATCTCGTCTCAACGTTTCATGATACGATCGCATTTTGTGAAAATAATTATAACATCGTGAGTAACGATAACAACGGTAGCGCATGAAGACATCACATTAATCTTCCTTGTAACACACACTGGATTACGGCTATTCATAAAGGAACACAGAAGAACGCATGATTCTTAGTCTTAGAGATTTGCTATATATTTTTCTGATTATCTTCATTCTCTGAGCACCAAACAAAATACAGTAATGACGATAGTATTGATTGTTTTCCCTAGTACTTACGCAAGTAAACATAAAGTAACGTGATGGAGTAAGTTCCTAATCCCACTTTTTATGACGTCTCACTTTGTCAAATGAACAAATGAGCGCAAAAAATATGGATGACGGTATAACTCTTGTTTTCTGCTTCTCATAAACATGAAAACTAACAGCTTCTCATTCACAATTATTCTATCTCTCTAACCCAGCGAGTAAACATATGGATTCTATACCGGGTAGAAATAACTTCACGGGAAAAATATATCAACACCACAAAATGAGTAACAAGGCTGTCTGTTACAGTAACTAGCTCCTCAAATGTATCAAATATTTTAATACTTACTTCCTCCTTCCTTTCTCTATCTCGCACTCTCATCCAGCTTCAAACTGAGCATTAACAATCTTTACAATTCTCGAAAATACGACTTACTGTGCATTCCTATTCTTAAATTTACAGTATTAAATTATCCATTATAGAATATTATCTTCATATACTGAGTGAGATTTTTCTTCGGAGTACATTTTTATCTTCGGGAATGGAGAAAAGCAAATAATAATAATAATAGTTTTTATTTTATAATCTACGACATTAAGGACTCTTTATAGTGTAGGAGTCTGCTCATGAACCAGTGAGGCCTGTTTTCCCAAGACTGAGCCAAAGGCCGCAGAATGACCGTTGTTACAACCCCTGGTGTCCGCGCTGACGATAGGGAAGACACTTTTAAAGATGATAAGTAGGCCTGTCAACATCAGTAGGATGGAGAAGCCCTGCTTCACTCCCTTCCAAGTTTGCTCCCAATTCCATGGCCAGGACAACTCACGTCGAACGAATTCATAGCCTTTGCTGATCCACCTGTGACAAAGGGTAAAGATACGGCTATAATAATAATCGTTTGGCACAAGAGCCATCACCATGGCGGATTTACAAATTACTTGTGCTTCAAGTGCAATTTATGTGATCCTTTCATCACCAGCATTCTTTACTTGCTCCGTTTCTACATGCATACAGCAGCTTTGCCAAACTTCGATGATAAATACCCGTCTTAAAATAATTCCTAAGGACGTAGAGCTTGTCCTGCTTGTTTCCTTCTTTCTTTCAGAGTGCTAACTAGATCCAATTATGAGCAAGGATCCATCATCGCTTATTCAAGATAATCGTAAAACATCACATTTTAACGTCTCATTGAGTTCATGGATCTCATCATAGTATATTTCAGCCATGATACTGAATCCTTATAAGATAGTTCACAAACTTATTAGGTAGATCCAGCTGGAATACTTACGCGGAATAAATAATGTAAAAAATCTATACTTAATGCTATAAATAATACAGAGGCTCTATACAAACGCACTTATCTCGGTATTCCTCTGAGTTCTTTCATGGACTACAAGCTTGAAACTTTGCCTAGGATCAATGATCAGTACTGCCTAACCCACCATAGTCTATTCATTGAACAATTAAGCATGGCTCGTTACACATAGACCATTAAATCCACCTTTTTTATATCAGGGAGCTTACTTCATCCTAGCAGGAACACCAGCAGTCTTCTAAATGGATAACTTTCACGAGATCCTAACAAGCCATTAAACATCGATAGCTCTTGCGGGTAATATGAGATTCGTAGAGGCCACATGTTTTTCAAAGGTATAGCCTTCATATCCATTTACACAATCATTTCTCTGCCTGTCCAACTTGCCGTGTATATGCGTACACCAGTAAGCGTTTATAGTAACTGATGAATAAGTAATCCAATAGCCACTAAAACGCTACATCCATATCGCATTGCACTTGCTCCCGTATAACTACCATCAGCATCATGCTTGTTAGCAAGTTTAACTCAAAAAGTCACTACAGGCCCTAATGATGGGAAACTTATTAAAAGGTCGCGGAGAGCGACAACGGGACACCATGGAAAGTGAATTAAGATTCCAAGGACACCTTTCCATTATGGCGAAAGACAAATCCCTGCCACTCCGACTGTTCCTCTGAATGTACTTAACAGGCTTTCATTCAAGATTAGCCTGCTTTAGTGGACTGCTTGGCTGCTTCAAAACGCCACATTAAATGCTTTTGCTATTTAAAAATGGAAATCATATTTTCGTGGAAGCTTTTCATTAACGGGCCACCACAGAACACTGATGGTCGTTGCGCAAAGTACGTACATGGCCATAAAATTCAAGCAAATAATAATTACAAGCAAACAAGTAAATGAGCACCTAGAACCGTTCATTTATTAATTTTCCCTTTCATGATTAACTATCATTACTTTTACCTACACCTTCACACCACTACTAGCTACTAGCATAACACATTCCTGAAATAAATTATTACTGAAATGAATGATACTCATCCTTCACCTCATCATCATCATAATCCCCCTCAACTTATGCATAAGCCATCAAATCAGCCAAAGTGATCGTAATTTATTCAAAGCAAAGCCAAGACTTTGTATGTCTCACCTTTCCATGTTCTGACCCTCAGCCAGATAACCTCCAGCCCATCTCATCTGAAAACAAGGTACAAAGCATCATATTATTAACTGTAGGAAAATCATTATTTCTGTACACTTTTTCAAACAACTGTCCGAACTTAGCGTTATGTAAATAAGATATGCATAGCTAATGTAAAATGTTCTGCTGTAATAATTAACAGCCATAGTTGTTGGACCGGACCAAAACAACGGCAACTTCATCCGATCAACAATGCGGAACTTATTTAGCTAATGGATGAACTGCATTTAACGAAGGGATCGATTACATTATTTCTCATCTTTCGTTGCATCTCTGTGTGCTATTTATAGTTCCTGATGTCACCCCTATTTTCCTCATTTACTTACATCAGGATAAGCAAGCTTGAATTTTTTAATATTATAATTACATTAGCCATGTCTGGAAAACACATTCCAACAAAAACACTTCTTACTTTCAAAGCTGGATACATTATTATAATATCATTATCTAATACAAAGTCCTTGAAGTCTATAGCTAATAATGCCACATGATGGTGCACTTGTTGATAACAAGTCCCCTAGTTATTAAGACTGTGACAGATACACTTGTTTTCATGCATGCATACAAAAGCAACAACGCTAACGTCCTGCACCACAAGCTGTGAAATGCCGCCACTAATTTTACCTTTATAACATCTTCCCTCATATTTTACAGTTTTACTCGTAAAAAATATTTGATTTAAATAATTGTTAATGACCCGCTGACCCACCCTTAAAAAATTATTACTGCCATCTTCAAACGAGATAATATTATAATGTTTAATATGATACACACTACAGTGGAAGATGACCTGTGCAGCTCTATATTTGCATGTTAATTTATGAGGAATGGCAAGAACAAAACAGTTTTTTCCAAGTTAGTGCAGGACGCGAACAGAAAGCAATAACATGTTCCCCTCGGCAGCTGAAAGGGACACCATGAAGGATGTGCGCTAAGATGTTAGCTTATAAACAACCGAGAGCGAAAATCCTGTTAAAATTGCAAAAACTATCACGTAATGACAAAGCTACTGTGCAGGATCTTCTTTTCGCTCCTCTCCTTCCTCTCTCGCAAACAAAATATACAAATTACAGCCGGTTTGTGGAAACATTAATTCATTAATGGGTGTGTGTGTCTCTTTAGATGTGTTCGTGTGTGTGACTTCTCGTGTACAAATACACAGGGGACACACACTCATACGAAGACATGCACGCAAATCATCCAGAATAATACGAATAATTTTCACTTACGGATCCACCACGTCTACTCCTCCATCATTGTGCTGCGTGCAATAAGTTTGCAAGTTGTAATTTTATTTTTTACCAAATGTAATTATATAATGTGACTTTATGACGCTCTTAACCTAACTTATGCCATGCCACCCTCAGGGAGAAAAGAATCATTACGTAGAAGAAAGCGGGTACTGGACCACAAAGGTCAGGTCAGGCAGGATTGCAGGAGGTGGATTTCTTGGGAAAGTAACTTAGAAAAATGCTATGCACCTACTCTTGACCAACTATTAAGAGAAAAATATTGAAAGAAACTATAGGAGGACTCTCATAGGTTCAGGAATGAAAGAAAATTATTGGCTTAATTATCTACGACCATATGATCTGAGATGTTTGCAATCCTGGCAATTACTGTTCATTAAAAATCAGCTCTACTAAACTAACATGTAAGTACAATAGATGAAACATGCCGCACTGTGAAAATAAAAGGATCCATCATTTTGAACGCTGAATAATGAAAGAAAAGTTACCTTTTCATGATTGTTGTTATTATTGCTGGGAATGTTTCCATTGAATTTTTTGGCTGGTGAGTCCTCATTACCATCATCATGCTGCGAAGGCTTTCTGCAAGTTAAACAGAACAAAAGCAACTTTGTAAATCAACCATTAATACATTTATTGTTGATGTATTATTCAACCTTTGCCTCTAGTGCGAGACGCATGCATAAATAAAGGACATTGTCTTATCTTGTGCAAATCGATGGCACTGAACCTCTAAAATCTTGTATGCCAATAATGCAAGCAGTCACAAGGTACGATATACAAAGCAGAAATGCAAATAGATCTAATAATTATTGTCTCGTAAGTTCCTATAACCTCTTAATCTATATCTTTGGAATAATAAAAGATGATGATCATGTCTTCTTCTTCTTTCGGCATTGAAGCAGATGATTTCATGAACTCTCATCGTCTACGTTGCACCTCCGGGAACAGTGTGTCTCTCAACTCTCAAATGCCCTACCCCTGTTCCCATTACCATCATCATCTCATCATGATATAAGCAACAACGACATTAGAAACGAAATCATAGCATCATCTTTACACGTAAGACAAAAAAAGTCACGACCCCGTCCAACTATCACCACCATCACTATCAACCTTACACTCAAATTTACAAAATTATGCTTGCACTGATATCTCACACAGACAATCATCATTCACACAATTATTATACATAATATGAAGACAGACCCACCGTAGCGATTCTATTTTTTTCTTCAAAATACAATGATTTTGCCACATAATTACAACATACATGCATTAATCTCAGTCCCGAATTCCTTCCATGCAATAACCCTCGGGCTCAATTAGAACCATCACAAAGCAGCAAATTAAAGCACATAATCTTTCCCTGTCGCTCAGTAGGTGAGCCTTGAAAAAATAAGAACATTCCTTCATTCGCCACACGGTAAACCATTGGTAATATTACCATAGGAGTAAGCAAAATTTGCAATTCTGCTATGGTACAATAACAGGAATGGCACTTGCTAGTACTCATCCATATTAGGAGCCAAGTGCAGGTGAATGAGCAAACTTGCAAATATGAAGGAATTAGAAACGTTCTTAATCTTCAAGGTAGCGGAAAAACTGTTTCACAACAGCAAAGACTGAATCTCAACATATCGACTCAAGGTGCTGGTCATGAGAAACTACCACTGTACTGTACTCATCTTCCAAAGAAAGGATGGTACAATACAATTTCGGAGAGATGATGAAGAGACATCCTCCCTGGCAAACTATGAACTTATCGATTCATAAATTCACAATCCCTGTATTACTAGATTAGTCTGTGACTGTGCAAACAATTTTATGGATCATGTTCATCCCAAGTGGGTGCTATGCAAACGACACAGGGTACACGAACACGAATTATTTAGTGCTCCTGTTTCCTACAACCCACCAGTGCAACTTAGCTTGAAGCTGGCTCTGTTTCAAACAGCAGAATGGCTGTATGTATCTATTCATGCGGTATGTGGTTTCTGAAGACACAAACTGTCAATTTTTTTTTCTAATTTTCATAGCAAGTATGCAATATAAATGACACCACAAATGGGTGCTTTCAAAAATATGGAGCCAACATTTTCATTAGTAGAAGCCGCATCGATCCTTTGAACACAGCCAGTCTGCGTTCAACAAAAGCCTGACAAACTGAGTCAATTTCATTCATAACAGCTTATCTTATTACATGTTCATTATCTAGCTTCCTTGAAATCCGAAGTCACAAAATGAAAGAAGCTCACTACAAGCCAGCAACCGAGAGCCAAACTGCCAGCGCGACTTCATATTCAAAAATAAAATCAATGCGTTTTAGTAGAAATAATACTGCTCACAGAAACAATGGTGGATAGGCTTCTTGATTGATCATTAAAACAGTCCTATCAAACTTCGCCCCAAGGAACATCCTTCAACATCAATGATAATCACCAAAATAATTATGCAAGAAACCATGCACGCACGTAATACTGACCCTCTGCTCACCTACTGAACACGGAGGGTCAGACTAGGTCTAGACGGCCATGATACGCCACACTCGCACAGAAGTTGAGGCAAGCATCAATCACCATTGTTCATTGCTTCCACTCTGTCATTGTTAAAAAATTAATTAGCTTCTATTTGCTTTATTCACCATTAAAACTTTATGGCCCCTACATATTTGTCTTTGTAAATTCTGCAATTATTATTTTTTCCTTCCCAGGCTGTTATCAACTGCATACCTTCCCCAATGGCTTCACCTCCCTCGCAAACTGAGCTTTTTATTTCAGATACATAAAGTAGAGATATCAATGGGTGCACTTCTCAGACCAGGACAAATAGAGAATGAAAAAAATCACGGTACATAATTAATTTGGTTACTTCATGAATGTTCGCATGAAGAACTCCGAAAGCTGTATGGAATGCCAAAGTAGTATTCATTCTTAAAAAATGAAGTTCTCAGATCCTCTGCTTTCATCCCTGGGCTTCAATGGTATCACTAAATTATTGCGAAAATGCATTTCCTCAGATAACGACCCCCCATATGCTGCCTTGACGTTCCAACTAATTACCATCCACAGTTTTGTAAGTCTAAATGTCTGTTCCACTTTATACAAGACCAAACCATATTGACATACTCCCCCATGTGCTTTGAAGCTAGAAACTCATCGTTATGCCACCCTGTTGTATCTCCAATAAGAGCTGCTGCAATTCAGAAAATAAAACTTGATAGCCTACCGAATGCATTCATTCTGGAAATAAAGTCTGTAACTTAGTAATCATAATCAACACCGTCATGCAGCACAGAATCAATGCCGTCAATTCAGGCTGCAGGAGGAGCTGACGTAAGATGAGTAGTGGGAGCGTGCCCGATTATGATGATGGACGCAGTTTGATTGCGAAAAAGCAGTCTATTCAGAAGGCTGTCTGATCATCACCGACTATCTCTGTAGGGATGTAATCTGATACAATGTGCCCATCTTCAAAGAGTTTATTTTCTTTAAAAAATCGCTTAAAAAAGACTGTACTTCTGTACATATAAAATTTTCAGTGATACCAAAGGCCACTGACGAATTAAAAGCGAAGATGGGTAAAAAACTACTTGTCATGGTAAGAAACATGAAATGCCAACAGGATTTCCAAGATTAATTGCTAAAATCAACATTCTCTTATTGTTATTATGCATGCATGCGCATAATTACTCCTTAATTTTAGCCCAGGTCTCTTACAGTAATGATTATAAAAATAATAATAATGTAAAATGACTGAGAATCAACTGAAAGAGGTAAAGGTTTTCTGTTTGCAGGTGCATCTTCTTGCATGTCACACAGTATAGTTTTATTCGCACCTAAAGGGCTTCTATTTACATATTACAGTAACCTCGGGCCACCTTTGTAGTCTTGTTAGTTTGAAAAACACCTTTGACTGTCACAAAAACGCAAGATTTGAATGCAGCTAGAAATCATAAAGTTTAACCTTCTGGGTAGTTACTTTCCAATATGCTGTAGAACATTCAACTTCTATCGTTTCCTCGAAACAGCAAAGATTTTTTTATAAACGGCCAAACCCGGGTTGTTGGACAAAGGAAAACGATACGAGACGGTAACAAAAAACGCAAGCTCCTTCAGCAGAAAATTTATTCGTCATAACTTTTAATTGATAGCGGTGGACAGCAAACGAGAAGTTAACGTATTTATGACTCCACTCAATCCATTCTAAAGCAAGTAAACTAAATATTACATTTATTTATGATTTATGGCAAGCAGAGAAGCCTGTCATAATGTCATCGCCGTCGCGCACACAAACCATGAATGCAGTGTTATCCCTGCAACGTTTCAATGAATAGGCAAACAATGGACCACACTGCCCATCCTATCGACCCGTCACTTATTGTGGAGTTTCATACCTTAAAATGTAATTATTAGGAAATACTGGCTACCATCCCTAATTAGCACGTCGACCAGAGGTGACAATGCTTATCCCAAGAAGCTACCACGCAAGTTTAGAGTAATCCGTTCACAACCCCTTTAGTCATGCATGAGGTAAAAGTCAGTCCTTCTTCACATGACAAAATAGGAGAAACAGAGTAAAAATAAAAGCCTAACATAGCTTCGGCCAAAAACGCAAGAATCTGCTTCGGATTCCTGGTCTCCTCGCTCTTTCTGCGGAGTCAGTCAGTTCTGGAGCTCCCAGTGCCAACCTAAACCCATGTTTCTAAGCGATCCCCCATAACCTGTGAATGAGATCTGTCACAACAGACATGCCAGAGCCCTGCACGATCCGAACTCATTTTTCGCCCATTCTTTCGCTTTAAGGCCAAACAGGGAAATACTTCTCAAGAGCAGACCAGAAAAGCATACTAGATATTAGTCCTTTCGACGTCTCAAGAGTAAAGATGAATATTCCACAAAGTAAACCGTCTTGAAATCTATACATCCCACTGCATATGCAAAGATCGTTTCACGGACACCAATGTGCGTGTATCACTTAGTCACGCAGAACCAAGTGCTAGGACATACTTTTTCTAGGGACTAGTTCCACTTCCCTTTTGTTCTTCCTCCATCTTTCGTATAGTTAAAAACGTGGATTATGTAAGCCGCATCAATTAAGAGGAACCCTGTCACGGTTACAAATATTTTCTAGAAAGTCCTGTATAATAATTATAATTCGCGATTCAAACAAACAAGGTATCAGAGGCATGCCGCGAAGCCGCACTATGAGAGGATACAACCTTGAGAGACCGCAGTAGCAACTCGTTTACTAGCTCACCATTCACATTAGAGATTACAATACAATCCATCCTCTCGCACACATTAGACAACGTTGCTGCCTACCAAAAGCGATGGAGGAAAATTGGGCTCTGAAATCTGCTTGACCATCTGGCAAAGTCAGAACATACCCATCGGGACTTCTCGGGAGAGGGAGAGAACTTTTTAACATCTGCCATATTCTGTTATTTTAAGTTTTCTCTGAGTTTAGTATTTCTACTTCTCTGTAAAAGATAAACCGCGATTTCCACTGATTACGTTTATAGAAGGATTTATCGATCAAGATTACGCCTACAAAGTGCGATCAAGTTGTAAGCAAGTACCTTGATAGTAGGCTACCTACGTCCAAAGGCTATGCCTTATTCAGGTAATTCTGAAGCCTAGTTCATATTTGTCTAGAGTCCATAACAATGCTAGATAATCTTCACGAAAGAAAGGAAACATTGACAATTCATAAAAGTTTCCTCCTCATTACATAACTCGGGAAGCCATTGCACTTAAGAAGACCATAACACAGATATCGATTAAACTTAAATCCGGATTACAATGCTACGCTATCCCTCCTCTCTTCTGACTGTACCCAGGTCGGGAACTGAGATTTGGAAGACCCAGTCTTGTTATCGATGAAATTTGATACGAACAAGCATTCTGACGCCGTAAATCACCACGCTCACCCTAACAGTTTAGACATAAGGAAATACAGAAAGTGCCAAAGATGCAAATGCATTATAACAAGCTTTCTGCGAGCAATAATAAATCCTTACAGCCGTTATCGATAGCGATAAACGTTAATTTATTAAACTTATAGCTTGCCTCTAACACGTGTCGAAATAATACGGACAGCAGCCACCCCCTTTCCCCCAGTTTCACGTACATACGACGCTAATTTGGGATTGATATGGTCATGAAAGTGTTCTGAAGGCCTCCTTATCAAAGCTAGACAAATAGGAGTTTATATTTTTACTCCTTCTCCCTCAACAAAAGAAGCCAAGGTTATGAATATGAAAAATCAGAGGCTTGTTTACCTGGCAGTCAGGCAATAATAAAAAAAATACGACGGCAATAATAGCAAATGTATTCAATGCTCTTTTGATATTAAATATTCCCATCTTCCTATTCTATCCTACTAGGGTTATAAGCTGAATACTACTTGGCTGGGCTCTGGCTCCAATATTTACTCTTCAACCAGAATTCCAATGCACGAACACCATAGTAAAATTTGCTTAATATGCGAGGTGTAGAAGATAATAAAAAGCGCCTGGCTGTAGTACGACGCTGTCAATGGTCACCATCAGGATGGATTTGATACAATCATGAAACTACAGGCCATGCTGGCAAAATGTATGTTCCTGAAAGCTCTAGTGAAACGTCTTGTACAAGCGCTGCTTGCTAAACAAGGATAAGTCATAAAACACATCATAAAAACTGTAATCTAAGCAAGAAGCCAGACCCAAAAATTAGCTGATTGGAACTTTTATTAAAGGTAGCCGGCACATCGTATTTCATTCATCTTAGCATTACGACAGTAATTCAACAGGCAACAGCACTGGTCATGTTCGTTAACTCAGCCACGGCATACTACTTTCTCGTGCATCTCCCAGACAGAAGCGTACTAACTGATGCGTTGATATTTCTTACAAAAACCAGGTGAAAATATCTGTTGCTAACATAGATGTGTGCATGGTCTTTATCCACGACTTGCTGATGATATAATTTCCTCAAGGACCTTTATACTTAAAAGAATGCAATCAGTCGTTGCGTGCACTCCAGATAGCTTTTCACTTAGATAGTACGGGAGAGCAGCATGAATTAGTAAGAGCATTGTATGCTCCCTTCAAATGGAGATTAGAAGGTGCTGTTCGGTTTGAAAGATCCCTTTCTTCCTTGGTTCATGCCATATGTGATCTAAAAATAGTGGTGAAGACCCCTAAGGTGTAAGTACGCTAATGCTTCAATCAGACCCTGTTTGTTAATCCCTGGGAAGATGAAGATTATCTCTGTGTTTTTAAATAGCTCTTTTCTTTGCAGTGAGGCAGGCCGAAAAATGACATTCAAAACAGAGTGTGACGTTGTGTCACAAGTAACACGAAATAGGAAACGGTAATTTGAAACCGAAACGGGAAGTTTGTGAGCTATTTCCATCTATGGCAGCAGGTTCCGCACTGCCCACCATCAAAGAACAACGACCTAATGGTTCAAGTCCATATGTTATCATGCATAAACACATTTAAATTCCCTTGTGACGTTAATGGCGTGGATTCCGAGCCCTGACCGTGACGAATTTTCGTGTACATGAATACGCAAGCAACTACTTCCTTATGCATTGTAGGTAGGACTGCAAAACTACAGTGCGGGACAGGAAGTCAACAAAAGCAATAGCGTCTACATAAGGAAAAATTTAAAAATCAATGGGCTTACTTTGAGGACTTGTGTTCCTCTAGTGGATCCTTGTAATTTCTTAAGATGTGTACGTACAGTATCATTACTTCAATTAGCTTGTAGACTCGTTTCTCCAGATCTATACTTCCAACTTCCTGGAAAACGAAAAAAATTTACAACGTAATTAACTTGACCACCAACTTCATAAAATCGATCTTGAGGTGCATATAGTCAATAAGGAAACAAAATTGTTCCAAGTTCATAGAACTTTAACAGGGAGAAATACACTGATAGCATGAGAACTATTCACTCGCTCAATACTAAGTGTATGGAGTAATGTAATAAAGCAAAATGTGAATACACAGAGTTTCAAATTATTTTTAAGTCATGGCACCAGCACAGTGTTGCTTCAAACTTGGAAAACAGAATCTGCAGGAAAGGAAACCTTTGATCGTTAGAATGACAACAAGAGAGCGTACAAGCAGAAGGTATCTTACCTTGGCCTTCTTGGTCAATGTATCAGAGTTCGTGAGCAATTCCTCTGAATTTTGTTCCATACTATGTAGAACGTCGAGGTAGTCAACGGAGTGATCATACTCCTTTTCCTTCATCTTCTGTAAAAAGAGAAAAGAGGAGAATCACTACCCATAATAGATAAGCTATGCAACAGAAATCTGAAAAATCCTGTTACACAAGGTTACTTAGGAAACGCTTTTCCTCCTCGTGCAGAAGTTTTCTAATGCTGGTAAAAGGTTCTAAGCTAAAAAGAAAGTTCTTACTTCGATAAATGATTTGAGCTGGGAAACACTCTCATTGATCTTGTTCCGCACCGTCTCCATTTCCTTCGTACTTTGTTCCTCTCTCTGCGGCAGCGACTTATGGCCTGTTTTGAAAGCCGTTGACAACGAGAGAAAGCGATTCTACCACAGAAATCAAAGTCGGCCCAAGTCAACTCGGATGTTCGGAAACATTTCACCTTAGAATTAATAATGGGTACTCTAAACTTACATTTATTTTCTCAAAATCGGACGATGTTATTCTGTAAAAAAAATAAGCATAGAAATGGCCATTGTAATTAACAATACAGTATCAACTGATTTATTGTAATGTCAAATGTATGCATACTTGAAATCTTTGGCTTTCAGCTGTAACCTATCGAGACTTTCAAATAATCTCTCGACCACATCCGGAAAGCGGCTTTCAAAAATAATCTTTTCTGCCTCATCATCCGGATCCGTTATGTCTGCCACTCTCACAGATCCACGATCCATTCCGTCATTGTCCGTACCCTCCTCTTGAGCAAAACTTTTATTGTACTGCGAGAGTTCTTTTGCACGTAGATCTCGTTTTAGAGTTCGCCACTCTTCCCGTCCTAATACCGCAGCTTCTGGACAGAGTGATCGCTGGACTGTATCATAAGCATATCTGCACCACAGCAAACAGAGTACAAATGAGACCACTTCATTACTACAGTTTCCCAATGCCTGTTATTGCCTTATCGTTGAAGCTTATCATACAGCCGATGTTCTTTCACATCATTCCATGCTCCATGCCACTATTTTGTTGCCTCGTGAAAAGTGCGTATCTTGTACGTCTGCCGTTTCATGCACTTATCAAAAATATCGGACGATAGAGTAGAATACATAATTTTCAAACACAAAACGCTACGCATCTTCTAAGCTTTAGAACTGCCGTTTAAGCACCCGATTAGGCTGGTGAGACAACTATTTTACACAACAAGGCTTCCCCATTTTATTAGTTCAATGCAACACATACTTTGAAGCGTCCATTAGAAAGCCATAAATAGTCTCTACTACGCCGAAAGGGGCTTGCCTTGCGTCAAGCCAGAATAGAATGCATAGCAGAAGCAGTTTATGACCATGACTGTACCCTCTTGGAATTTATTAGGTACACGTACGGCAACAGCGCACCACTTCCTAAGCAGAAACCGGAAGATTTCTTTCCCTGGCTGTTATCTGTCATGTCCTTACGGACGTGGCAGCCTCCACAAGAGAGGAGGGAGACAGGAAAGTATCCATCAATTTACACAACATTATCGCCATTAACTTGTCACCGCGCAGTCCAAACTATACAGAAAGGATGAAATGCTGTACGAATAGTAATTGACAGGGCTACATAAAGCTGTGCACTCTATCTCCACAGAGAATGAACGTAGAACACTGAGTTTTTCCCGTCTGGTTTCTCCGCGCGCAGTTTCCACAGTGCAGTAGAACCATGTTCCGTTTCTTACGATTACGATCATGCCTCCAGTAGACATACTTTCTTTTTGTCATAAGTACATAGGATAGCGAAAGTTTATTAACATTCGTAGTGCGTCTGCAAGTCAGAGTCATGTTTTTACGCCACAGTAGAGTAGGGGGGCAAATTTAAATAGCTTTACTTAAACAAAGAAAGTTATTTGGAGAAATATGCGCTAAAGTAGAAACTGACTAACAACTTTCACAGCGAAAAATAAAATCACGGTAAATAAGCAGCCCTTCCGCTAGGCGGTAAAATTATGTACGGACTTCTCCATCTCCGTTTGATAGCCCACCCGCGGTACCTTAAATAAATTAAAACCCGGAAAATAAGCAAGGCGGATTCGCAAGCAAGCAGGAAAGGGTAAGAAAATGGACGCACTGCGATGTATAGCGTACGTGTTTTAGCACTACTAAAACCACATCTGCACCACAAATAATCTCCCTGAGGATAGAGTTTTGCACTCACTGCACAGAACTTCGCCATATCCAAAGCTTATCAACAGCATATGCAAATCAGTGCTTATATACGCGCCAGAGTAACAGTTACAAATGAATTCTTACTTCGTCAGATCCTCTTTTGTAGATTCATCGTGTCCACTTTGAGGAAAGTCGTGGGATCTATCATCTATAGGAGTCCATAACTTTACAGGTTTCGTGCGCTAAAACCACAAAATAGAAGTGGGGGCATAAAACATCAAAAAGTGCTTTTTTAAACACCGGCAGCAGTTCCACGATAATGTGCTTCAACAATAATAAACAAATGGCTTCCTCCAAGTGCCTCACATCCGTTGGCAGCTTCGAGTGTTATAAAGACCCCCTACATTTTTAATGCCTTCCCATACGTCAGAACTAGCAGCACGGGCATACACATTGTATTTCTCTACTATATTTATCTTTTGCACCCAAAATTGCCTCGGCCTTTGATGTTGAGAAAGACTGTTGAGGCTTTTTCGGAGAAAGCCTTACCAATCTCTTGCACAACAATCAAAGTGCAGCTAAGCTGATACTATAGTAGTAAGAAACCGTATGCATCCGTTAGCTGCTTCCGTGGCAACCGCATACATCCTGAGAAAATTTT
>JAQFYD010000173.1:0-26077 GCA_034694225.1 Bourletiella hortensis | reverse complement strand
TGACTGAGCTCAGCCCACACGGGGACCTCCTGCATTGCCTGTGGAAGGTGGCGTCAGAAGGTACATTGGATGGGTCTTGGTAAGGTGAACTGCGCTTGTAACTGTAGTGAATGTTTGTTAAGAATCCACCTTCACATTAGTCCTCTGATTTCACCCAGACTGTACGAAAATGCTAGTATGGCAAGTCATGCCCGGCACACCACTCACACACTTTATAAATATTGTGAGCAAATTGCGACCGGTATGGAATACTTGACACAGAAACAGGCAAAGGAAGCTTCCACAGGTGTGGTACACCGTCCGTCTGTAGACATTTGACACCAGCGTTTGACATTTTAGATAGTCCATGGTGACCTTGCCGCCCGGAATGTGCTTGTCTTTAATGACCTAAAAGTTGCAAAATAATATTTTGGCCATCCGATATACGGCCACGTTGAGCGTATGCTGCAGAAAGGCAGCAGCAGATAAACTGTAGGCCAACGCCAGAAATTGGTTGTGAAGGAGAGCGAGCCCCGGCTCCTGCGTCGGCACACTTCTCGCAAGCTTTCTGACTCTGCAGAGCCGACAATATACTGTTGCCCATGTGGCGGACGCTGAAAGCAAGGCTGCTGCTAACGAGAAAGTCCGCGTACAGCCGTACGGGGTCAGTCATTGGAAATCCACAAGGCCCTGTGGCTGAAAAAGGAGAATTATTAGACAAACCCAATGCAGTTTATGAAAAAATTCTTAAAACTTGCCAAGAGACTCTATGGCACCGAGAAGTATAGCACTTACAGGGAATAGCCCGGGAAGACACGTCCAACAAATCAGAAACAGGTTTCAAGATTGCATTGAATTTCAAGTAGTCCTGAGCTTGAAAAGCCAGATAGAATCCTGCAAGTGTGAATTTTTTGGCCGAGAGAATACTCCGCATTCCAACTCGATGTTGATCGTCAAGCCGAGCAAACTTTTGAACCATTCTATGAATTTTTAGGTATGTTTTGTTACACGTATTTTCGCTTTTCCGGACCACTATGATCTGGTTTAACAACTGCAGGGCTGTAACAAAGGCGTCACGGCTATCTTGAACGCCGAAGAAGTTGTAAGTGTCGTTAGCATCACTGTAACAAACACCATAAGGATTGCAATAGGCCAAAACTTGCAACAATCTCGATGCCCCACGGCCAGCACTTCGATCAGCCAGGCTATCCTTCGTACTTGTCCAGACTTGAGCTAAAGTAAAACTGTAGGAGGTTGAAGTCATCGGTTGTTGCTCCATGAAGGCACTCACATCTTCTCCTGCTATATTCTGAATTAATGTTTTCAGCTGCAAGCATAGCACGTCATAGCCGTCTACCGTAGGTGTGTATTCCAAGCTTGTAGCCCCTACTTGCAGTGCCAAAGGATATCCTTGCAGAATGCTCGAAATTTCAGAAGCAAGATATTTGCACCATTTGAGCAAATCAGATCCTACATTTGCATCCTGCAGCTCGAGCCGGGACATGAAATAGCCAATGGAATCCTCTTTGGACAGCTCATAGACCTCCATAAGCTCTATTCTTTCTTTCCTCCATTCTTTAGTACGGGACGTTATCAACATCAATGGGGATTTCAATGGATCCACCGGGTCATTGCTTCCCGCCATGGGTAAAAAGTGTAAAATTCCAAACTCATTTGTCCTTTGGTCCGTAACCATCCTGGTTGCATTGTCATAAATGAACAGGGAGTTGGGAACATGCTCATGAACATGTTGAAATACACGCTTTGCCACGTCCGGGCCTTCGTCACTCTGTTTGCATGGAAGTCGTAAGTCCTTAGCAATTCGCTTGAAACTCCGCGTGCAACTGTCTTCCCTGTCAGCATCAATCCAAGCTACGTTTGGATACTCGGATTTATAATCCTGAGCAAATTTTCTGACTAACTCGGACTTGCCCATTCCTCCAAAGCCCACTACTGCCAATATGCGTCCCTTCCACTGGCTTGACTTTGAGCATTTACCCAAAGCAAAATGAAGTTCCTGTAGCAATTCTTCTCGACCCTGGAACTGGTCTATGGGGGACTCAATTGATTTTAGGCATTTGACAGGGCATACGGAGGTGGTGCGTCCCACGATTGCATTAAAAACGTTTATAGCTTTGGCGTTCATGTCTCCAAAGCATTTAATTCCATTTGATTCGTTTTCGGTCATAATCGCCACTTCGAGTTTCAATAGAATGATGAATGTCTGCTTCTTTGTTCAAGGACTCTGGGCGGAACACGACTGGCCTGCAGTAGTGCAAGTTAATGGTGCTGTTCGGGAGTACTTCACTCAAAATAATGAAAGGCAGGAACGGCTTCTGTCCAACAACTAGACCTGAAACAACCAGAATGATTATCGCATTTACAGTTATAGGAAGTATTGTACAAGTAATATCTGCACCAATGTGACGGTATGAGATTCTCAATATTAATTTGGCTTGTGAAAATGCACGTATGAGATATTGTAAGGGCTTTAATTGCTGTATCAATAAAGTCAGTTATCAGACTTTCATTATCCGCAGAACCTGTGTTCAAATGACATATGAGTTGTTCTTCTAGAGCTTCAGTTCGATAACATATTTTATTCGCAAACTGCACGTGCTACAATTTATTACAACGTATGATTCGGGCTAGCCCCTCCACCTCCAGTTTCTTAGACAAGTACTTTTTGGAAAACTTCATTCGGCTTGCCGGTTCTGAATTTATCAATTCAGCGATGAACAAGCTCTGTGCTTTTATGGCACCACAGTGGAGGAAATAGTTGTCCCGGCTCCCATATGTACAATCCAGCACGTCTTGTACGGTAATCAGAACGCTCGAATCCGCTTTTAGATCCCATTGTAGGTGATCCCTACAGATTTGAATATAAAATCTACAAATTCTGAAGACGTGAATCATTATTTATGAGCTAGTATTTCTCACAGTAGTCCTTTGAACCTCCTTCTGTCAATAGGCCGAAGTTGAAGCAAATTTTTTGGCAGCAGGATGAGCCACTGGGACGCCGGAAGCCATTTTTCCATCAGCTGACTTATTGGGCATTGCCTTTGTTTATGCTCGAGCAACAATAAGATGTAGCCCGTGGCGTATCGCATGTACAGTGAGAGGGAATCGTACGCCTTCAAGGCACTATGGTCTGAAATTTGTGAAAATTGGAGGTTTTCAGACTTGAAATTAAGTTCTTATGGTGAATCATTTGTGAATACTCGCTTGCCTTTATCGCACAGCATGACATGAAGACTTATTAGCCATTTTTTTAACTTCAGACTCAAGGACGGGTCCATGAATACAGTTTCGGGCACCGACGCTTTTTCTACAGCTCTTCTTATCACCACCACCGAAATCATTGCTAGAATGTTTGAAAATTACAAGCTGAGGCTAGTAGCGTTGAAATCAACTATTCATAATTCATGGACCTACAGAAACTCTGCCGTTGTAACTCAGGCCATTGGCCGCATAGATATTGGTTTACAGCACACTGTGAATCCGCGTCGGAAGTTTCTCCTTGGTGGGCCGCCCTGTCCTGTTCATTGATCTTCTTCATTGTAAAGAACCGTCTTCTCAGCTGGACAAGCAACAACGTTAAACGTTTCTGACCTCATAGTATCCCACTTCAATCATGGAATTACAAGGACAATTGCAGTACTTACTTCATAACCGTCTTGACCTAGCTCCAGTGAATTGAAATGCCGTCTGTAATAATTACCGGCGATTCGACGGAGCGAATTGTCACCCTTGCGTGGAGAAAGTAGGCCAGAAACCTGATGAAAGTCACGAAAATTAATGCGAAAGTTATCTCTAGATTGAAAAGCTAGAAGTATGGAAATTACGCCATTTTCCAGCAAGTTGTCGTAAATCCTTGGAAGAACTGTGCGGATGTGCTTTGCTCCTAATTCGTGCTTCTTTTTGTTCCACCACTGCCTCCTAAATGCGTCTGCGTTTGCGAATAAATACATACGAAAGCCGTAAATAACAGAAAAAGCTAGACAGAGGATCTCATTTTGAGTGCCCAGCTGCTTTTCCAGACTAGTGGCACATTCCACAGCGGCAAGCAAAAGTGCCGGAACCTGTTCCTCTGAAGTTGCTTTTTCCAGGAATTCTGCTGTTAGCAAAATTGCTTCACAATCACCGCTCTGAAGTGCACTGAGTTGATCTTTATCAGCATCAGAAAACATCATTTTTACTCCGTGACTGAGCGTACTGTGGGAGAGCAAAGCGGACGCTACACATTTCAGCCAGGCCATTGTCAATTCGCCACAAGAAAGAATGGTAGAGGGGATGGACAGCTTGGCTTGAGAGCCAAAGTAACTTTCAAGTATTTCAAGACGTTTAGACCTGAGGATTAATCGCAGTCCATTCCCATCCTTGTCGTCCCTCGCTGCAAATCTCTGGATCACAGGATGGATCTCTAAACAGGGTTTAGCTTCCTTATCTTCGCATTCAAAAGCCAGCCCAAGCTTCTTTAGGGAGTGCGAGGCTAAGCCAAATGGATGAGTTTCGCCGGCTTTCCTTGCTTCATGGGTAAGGCATTGGTAAACTTCCTTGGCGATCGCAGATGGCGTGCACGTATCACAGTAAGCTAAAATTTGAAGCAGGGTCAACGCAGCCTTGCTATACATTCCGGACTGAAGTCTGGTCATCGTTGATTCCCAGACGATCTTGAGCGATTTCCGCTGGCCTTCCACATTTATCTCGTACCCAAACAGAGATGTATCATCACACTCTGCTAGCCCATTAATGACCAACTCTATTCTTTTGCAAAGCTCTTCAGGTTGCACTTGTGGTGGAACGTAATTGAGCATCGTGGCTGCAACTTGGAGACCCAAAGGGTAACCTTGAAGTGCACCGGAGAGCTCCAGAATCAAGTTATGCACCCGGTCATTCGAATTCAAGTAATCCGTAGTGAGCCCAAGCTGCGAGCGAAAGTACTCCACAGATTCGACAAGGCTTAACTCTCTTACCCAAATGATTGGAATCCCTTCTCTCCTCCATTCTGCTGTCTGACTCGTTATCAAAGTGAGGGGAATGTTTGTCTGGCATTCACGCGGCAGGTAATCCAAAATTCCGAATGCGCCAGCACATCCTTTAAGAGCGTTTGCGTTGTCGTAAATAAACATCGATGACTTGATATTTTGGTCAATGTGGCGGAATACCTGCCGAGCTATGTCATTTTCTACGTCCTCAGCCCTCAAGGGAATCCGAAGGACTTCAGCTACCTTGCAAAAACTCCGAATCATTGACTCTTTAGTTTCTGCATCAATCCAAGCTACGTTTGGGTATTCGTTGTGATAGACGTCGGCAAACTTTCTGGCCAGTTCCGACTTTCCCATTCCGCCGACACCTACCAGTGCGACTGTGCGTCGCAGCCAGTGTTGCGAATTTGAACATTCTTTCATTACATTGTGGATGACTTCAATCAAATCTCGTCTGGCCTGAAAATTTTGCACTGAAGGTTGGACTATCCTGAATGAAGTCACAGGATCTATCTCATAGTCCAAAGCTTCGACTAACTGATTACGCTCCTCAGCTTCGTACGACATAAGCTGCTTGAGAAATTCGACACCGTCTAGAATGCCAGCTATGAGCTTACTATGGCGGCTTCTCAGTGCGTCCAAATGGCCATCGTGAAAGAGGAAATGTCCGTTTCTACTGAAGGTATTGTTGCCAACCAAAACCACAGCAAGGCATTGCAGCCATGCAATGGTATACTCATCGTTGCCTAGGACAGAGGGGGGAATGGCAAGTTCGCTCTGCGATGCCAAGTACTGTTCCACCATTCCCAACTGTCCGGCCGCCAAAATCATTTTCAATCCACTTGCTTCGGGATAATCAATTCTCACGTATTTCTGTATCAAATTGTGAATTTGGAGCTTAAATTGGCTTTGGAAATTAGTGTACTTCTTCACTATGGCAAGTTTTGTTAAAAGATGCAAGGCAAAACCGAACTTCACCCCTGATAACCCCTTCGTATCCACTGTGCCTGATGCCAGGTAGACTTCCATCAGGTCAACATAGTTCGTTCTGTCGGCAGGACAGTAAGCTAGGATTTGCAAAATGCAGACTGCTTCAGGTCCATGGTAATCCGCCATAATCCTTTTCTTAGTAATGTTCCACACCACACGAAGAATCTCAGGTGCGCCCTCTGCAGTTGCCCCAATTTGTCCATCTTGTGGCTGGTTTTGTGTCTCATCTTCCAATGTGTCCAACAATGCCTCCAAATCCCTCTCGAGCAGACTGACGGTACAGACTTCGGGTTTGGATTTTAAAGCTGCTACTACCAGCTGCAGTCCCAATGGATGCCCCTCCACACTTTTGGAGAGCCTTTCTATGAGGCCATTTAACCGGCTCCCATCCCGCAGATCATTATTGGAAAGCTCCATGCTGGTCCCGAAGAACTTAATAGATTCCTCTTTGCGAAGCGCGGATACATGTACTGTTGTAATGCCGTCTGTCACCCATCCAGTATTTTGCGACGTAATCAGGACCAGTGGAGCATTCGTAACAGCGGTTTCTGGCAAGTAGTTCAGGACACCATAGTCTCCACCACTAGACCCATGCAGGGTTTCTGCATCATCAAAAATGAACAACGTAGGGGATGCAAGCTGGCAAACATGTTTGAAAATTCTCCCACTGGCATCTTCATCCTTGTTTGTCAAAAGGTTTAAATACTGAGCAAGTTCGGTGAAACTACTTCTGATGTTTTCTGCTGTATCTGCGTGAATCCACGCAACGTTCTTGTACACAGCTTTGTAGAACTTTGCAAACTGCCGTGCTAATTCGGTCTTTCCAATCCCCTCCGATCCCACTATTACCACCATTCTTCCGGCCCAACTGTTTGATTTTAGACATCCTTGAAGCTTTTGATGAATTTCTTCAAGAAGATTTTGTCTCCCCACGAAATTTTCTATTGGGTAAGCGGCGGTCCAGAATGATTTTACCGCATGTTTGCCATCAGTTGTTACCGTTGCAGTGTGGATGTCAAACACAGAGCTGGACTCTCCATTCTGAGGTTGTGAGCTTCCGTAAACTGCTTGTTCAGCGCTTTCTAAGCTGTCTTTTAGGGAAACTACATCCACCAGTCGGTCTTGCGGTCGTCTTTTGAAAAACCTGGATAGGTTTTGGTTGAATTTTTGTATGAGTTGCACGATTTCGATTATGTCGTCACTTCTCCCCTTGTGTGGCGGAACTCTGTCGCCATTAAGGTCTGTCAACGCCAAATCGATGAAAGTTCCGTCCAATTCTAATTCGGCCTCGGACCACAGGGAGTGTAATTTATTACTCTCCAAAAACGATCTAGAAAAATATACGAGTTATATTATTATGAATGAGTTCAGGCCCGAATGTGCTGGCGGTTCCTTTGTTACTACTTACCTCAAATCCAGAGTCGAGTAGGTCACTACATAGCTATGGCCCGTAGTGTTCATGAAATCTAAGAGAAGCTCGTACTTTTCTTTTGGAGGAAACTCCAAAGTGCTAGATGTGGGAATTTTACTCTGAAATTGGCATGTGGCTATAGTACATAAAACCACCAAAACGCGGTAAATTCTGAACATGAATAAGCTGCTGCCCTCAAATTTCAAACCTCCCTTGAAGCCCGGAAAAACTTTTTGCACTTCCTCGTCTGGCATGTTCAATTTAACGAAGAAATTCTGAGATGGCCATATGGAGTTCGTGCATTGCCATAAACGGCTGCTAGCCAAAATACCCATTAATGCTTGGTGCTGCAAAACATAGTTTGTGCAGCCTTTTACCGCCAATAAGTGCTGTAGTATCCCTAAATTCAAAAAAGATATAAATATCATGTTTTCTCACTACCAGGAAGGAATTATCGATCCACATGCTTACGGAGTCCTGCGTCAGGAGATGAGCTGGCAAGTGCTCTTGAAATATGATCCAGCAGATTATAACTTCGGATAAGGTAGGAAGCTATAGTACACGAAACCGATTAGTCTCCGTCAAAAATAAATTCTAATTTGTCCGTTCGATTTTCTTACCTTCGACGTCGTCCGGGCAGATTGTCCAAGCGGTAGTTAAAGCTTCCTGAATTGGGTTATAATCAGAGGGCGGATATGTTTGTACACCAAAGTCCCAACATATGTATGTAAATATTTGCCAAAAAGGACCAAAATATGTAAAAAATATGTGAATATGTTTTTCATTTTTTGGGGGTTGCGCCCTGAGCAATGAAATTGTCTAAAAATTCTACCACCGTAGCACTTACTCACGACCGAGAATTACATTTTCCCCTGTAAACCGTGCATACATTGACCGATTGTCAAACTGAATAGCTTAACGTCATTCTCCCGTAAATCTCTTCCTACATGAATTTTAACGTAAGCCTTACCCTTAAGAGCCCTGAGATATGACGTGTTTGGTGTTATTTTTTACCACTGTTGCTATGTGTAGTGATGGACGGTCTTATTTGTCGCCCATTACTTTTAAATGTTAAAACTTCTTCTAAAATTATCTCCACTACCTCCCGAACGATTTCTGTAGAATTTTGAGGTTAAGTCTTAGGCCATGTGTCCCTAACGTGTAGCCAATAAAATCAAAGGCCCAACCCATAGTTCTCCAGTATATCGCTGGAAAAGTATGGAATTTCTTAAATGTCCCTATGGTAACAAAAGTTTATTTGAGTTGGACCCGACAGCAGCAAAACAACTATTGTAAGTTTGGAAAAATGCTAAGTACCACGAATTTAAGAGCCACGGACGACTAAATGAAAAAATTCAATTACCGTTATTTAAACTTTCCCAGGCAAATTTGAAATTTAATTTTTAATTCTATCTAACACTAATCCTAAAGCTTGAAGGCAACCCCCAAGATTGTAATTTTTAAACTGTAACTTGTTCACTCAGATTTCCAGTTAAAATGCATGTTTAGGTGCTCGAGTCCCCAATTGCTGTTCAGTCCCACTTAATCGACACAGCCGACGCCTATAAAGCCAAGCTAAAAGTCAAAATTGATGCTATTTTCCATATTTTCCCATCGCTTACAGTCGCCTATTACAGTTTAATGCTTCTGAGTCTTCCAGCATGAGCTTCCTTGTACCGGAGGACGAAATTTGGGCTCAAATCTTTGGAATTCGAAGTTTTATACAGTTTTTCGTGTTTACTGTCATATTCAGTTGCGCCTTTCACGCAGGCAATGACGAAGCTGCACAGACAGAAGTTCCACACATGATTCTACTGAGGATAAAGCCTCGAAGATGCGTAAACTTTTGCACCCTTGGCGGCGTTTCAGGTTTACAATGAGACAAGAAGTTAAACTAAATTCAGAATACGGAAGCTACGCTGCACCCCAAGCGAAAAAATGTGAAAATCTGGCGATACTTCCACACAGCACTGTTAGTGCATTCTGTGCAAACACATCCCACTTATTTCGTTAAGTTTTGACGCCATCCTTAAATTCGTACAGGAATAAAAGCTTTGGCTGTGCTATGTGGGGTCTGGGCTGCAGTGGACATGGACATGACCCATGTCTCCTCGCTGGATATACGATTTACAAACCTGTATCAGCCACTGCAGTACATTCCTCAACCTTAGTAACCTTTGGGAAGTTCAAAGTCATAGAACTTCATTGCACTGCAACACACTGGGTGTTCTAAGTGTTTGCACATGCAAAATTTTGGCTACATCAGCGGGAAATTCATAAAGAATTGAAAAGTGTGAGGGAAAAGTGAGTATTTTTGGAAAAAATTCGCAATTTATGGGAAAACCCGAAAATATGTACAGAATATGTGCAAAACCCCTAAAATATTTGCGTACATATTTATATTTGCCAATATGACAAAATATGTGCAAATATGTGAAATGAAATTTCTATAGGAGCATCCTAAGGCCTCAATTCGTTTAGTCGCAAAGCATGGAACCGCTAGGGCTTATCATACAAAATATGTTTTTAAATACATATCCGCCCTCTGGATATAATCAACCACATGGCATAGCAAGCACCTGAAGAAATGAGTTCAAAAAAGTACCTACCATTAGTTGCAAGGACACTTTTGTTAGCTTTTCTGGGTCGATGGCGTCTTCCACTTCTGCGTTTGCTAGCGCACAGAGTGATTGAGGTCTCAAGGTTTGGCATTTTTTCCGAAAGAATGGGTCAAACGCGGAAATCTGCAAGGCATAATAAAGTCTTCAGTGCTTGTCTTCCGACTAAGTCACAGCCGTCTTGTAGTATCTCTCACCTTAGCCAAGTTTCTGAACAGTCGATGGAAGAAACGAACAAAGACAAGATCAGGTAGCCTCATTCGTGAGGCGCAGGAGTAGTCAAAGTGGAAAAGCCATTGCGCCAAAGACTGGAAAGCCTGGGGCCGTGGATTGTTCTTCCCGCTTGGAATCCCTGCGTGTTCTTTTAGATTCCGAATAACATCTTCTGTGTAATCGTTAACAGGGAAAAGTAGTAAAATTTCTAGGATAACTATGGTCTCGGTCACGTCGGTAACTAATGATGACTTTAGTTGCATGGCGCTTTCAAGCACTGAATTTCCGATATCAGAGTTATGAAGCTGGTAGCGCTGTTGCGAAAAACATTTGACAAGAAATTCTGTGACGCTACTAATATCAGCGCCGCTGGGAAATTGATTCATCGCTGTTTCCATCCGGTGGATGGCTTCCATTCTAGAATCATTCATCTTTGGAGCGACTAGTTTCAATGCGCATAGCCATAAGAGTGCGCGTTGTTCAGTTATCAGTACCCAGTTAGGAATCGTATCATTCGAGGACCACAAGTGTTCTTCACATCGATCCAATTTGAGGCCGGAAGAGAGAATTTCAAGTAGGAACTTTTGGACCCCAAAAGATTCTTTATCCTCCAATCTTGCCATGGTTTGAATGTGACGAGGGGTCTGCAGACAAGTTCCATCAGAATTTGTTAAAACCCTTACAAATCCTACTGCTTTTAGCTCATACAGAGCAACATCAAAGGTTGCATCGTCCGGGGATGGAAAATTCACTCCAAGGGCTTGACATGTACGGCCATACATTTGAGATGCTATCCACTCATCTAGAGCTGGCTTGCAGCAGGCCAGAATGAACAGCAGTTTTTTGGCTTCCCGGACATGCTCCCTCCTTTCCAGATTTCTAATTGCGATTCCCCACGATTTCAATAACACAGTGGTTTGGGCCGCAGTTTCCCAGCTGGCGTCAATAGGGCTCTCAAGCCTTCTTGTGGAATTTATCAAACTGATCAAGTAGTGCAGCTCTTGCTTAAGCTGTACCAGGGAATGTTCACCGGGTATCAAACTAATGCTCCCCACTGCCAGTGCCAGACCCAAGGGACAGCCTTCCATCTCTTGCGCAATAGTTTTAAGCAACCCTTGGAGTTCCCTGTCGCTTCTTAAGTCGTTTGGAATAATGCTCAACATGGAAATTAAAAACTCAATCGATTCCGATTCATTAAACGACGGAATATCAACTACTTCGCATCCATATCTCCTCCACTCTGCAGTATTTGAAGTGACCAACACGAGTGGAAGGTCCTTGCGCGTTTGTGCTGGCAAATATTCATAAATACCAAACATATTGGCATCGGTGTTAAGTCCGTTGGCATTATCAAAGATAATCAAAACTGGCTTAGTGAACGTGTCAGCAAAATGTTGGTAAACCAACGCGGCTAGCTCTTTTCCTTCAAAACTGTCCGAGTGAGGAAGGCACAAAAGAGCACAGAGTCTGAGGAAGCTTTCTTTAACACTAGTTTCTGTTTCCGAGTAGATCCATGCCACGTTCTCGTAATGTTGCTTGTACTCCTGAGCCAGCATTTTGGCAGTTTCTGACTTCCCCATTCCAGTCATACCCGCAAGCACAACCATGCGATGGATAAAGTGCATCTCAGATGAACTTTTTTGCAATTTCTGATGCAATATCGCCAATAGTTCTTTACGTCCGGTGAATTGGGAAGTGGGAGGATCGACCATCCGGAAGGGCCCCTGTTTGTCATCCTCATAGATCACTTGATGTTCCGCATAGTTTTTTTCCTGCATTTGTCCCGCAGCTTCCGAAACCTCTTCGTAAGCATCAGGAAGAAGCACCTGCACATCCTGAACTGCAACATCTGCAAAAGCTGGCACGGGTAGTTCCAAGCCCGAAATGGTAACCTTTTCGATAGGCTGAGGTTGTAGCTTTTCGTTAAACGTTTGCTCACCATTTCCAGAGTCTTCTAATGGACTCCAATTCATCTTGGTCGCGATTTCCGCAAGGTTCTCGTATTTCTGTTCTGGATTCTTGATTAGTTCGGATAGTACTTGATTGAACCTTCGCACACTTTGTAATACCGACCATATTTCCTCAGCGTTGCCCTCGGCAGAAGGTAATTCATGAGTTTGTAGCCTGTCTGACACGTCATTGATGATTTTAATGTCCGTTTCAAGATAAGTCTCCAAACACAAGGGCTGCGCACAATCGGCGCGGTCTAGAAACCATCTACAATTCAACAAATAAAAGTCACAACGTCCTTTTTTTTCGCACTCCGGAGGCTCTGTGGCACTCACCTCAAATCCACAGTTGAGTAGATCACATCTATGCCTGCGTAGCCAATATTGCTCATGGTTTCTAATGCTAGCATCCACTTTTCTTTGGGAAGAATTTCGGCTAAGGTCTTCCATACCGGAATTTCTACGTCAAACCGAGCCAAGGTGATAGCATATAATAGCAATAGTAGGCGATAGCGTCTGAGAATTTGCCAAATCCAGCTGCCAGCAAACTCCAAGCCACCTTCAGAGCCGGCGACTGCTGCTTTAAGGTCCTCAGATGGCCGACAGACTTTAATGCAGCTATTTTCAGAAGGCAATGGTGAATCCTCCCGTCGCCACAAATGTCCGCCGGTCACCGCATTCATTAAGGTTTTGTGTTGTAAAACAAAAGGCGCACATTTCGTGGTCAGCAATATTTCCTGAAGCATCTCTGAATTCAGAAAAAATTCCATTTAGTTTACTTCTCAAGCGCTGTAGTTCAAACTTGGTATACTTGCGAATCCCAGAGTCAGGAGTCGAGCCGGTTAGTGAACTTGCAATATGATCCAGCAAAGTGTAGTTGCGTACTAGCTCTATACCAGTAGTGGACAAAAACAAAACTGATGGTTGAGAACACTCACAGAAATTTTCAATCATTTTTTGGCAAAATAGTTTTACCTTCAAGTCTGTCTTTACGACCGAGTCCTACGTTGTACAATCGATTCTGTAAGAAGAAAAACCGAGGTTTTCGTCATGAAAATGAATTTGACCACTGAATGAAAGTAGAATTGAGTTCAGAATTGTAAGAATTGTGGTCGCCATCCAAAGCGTCTTACAATAAGGTTAGTAGAGATTTTCCACTGCTCCTGTTTTTCGCAGTGGGCTGACTTCGCATCCGCAACTCGTAAGAGTGCTATAGGCTCAACAAGATTAACTTCGGAAGCAATCAGTCGGGAAAGCTGGAACACAATGTCATCCAAATAAGTGCCATTTAAATGATGCTCATGAAGTTGGCGTAGAACTAACCTTGATGAATTCCATGACAACAAAATCGATGGCTCCCTCAGCATAAGAAACTGCTGCTATAGCTGTGAGGAAGTCGAAGTCAGAAAGCCACCCTTTGAAGCCGTCAAGAACGGCACTGTCGGGGCGTTTAAGAGACTTATGCAGTCGTGGCTCTTCACAGAAACATTTGCACGTAATCTTTACAGATCTTGCCACAACGCTGAGAACCAGCAGCTCAAGAAGTACTCGAATCTCAAGGGAAGATCCGAACAAGGACGACCTCACTTGCATAGCGTTTGTGATCAGCATCCACATCATGTCCGAATCCCAGCCTGTAGCTCCTGGCCACTGGATTGGCACTTTATTTTCTACTATGAATTCTGCAACGACTACTACATATGCACCGTTTGGAAATCTTTCCAATTGCTTCTTCCACCACAAATCGTTCCTCAGCTTCTCGCTGAGCTCATATCCCAACACATATTGCAATGCTTGAAGCCACAAGAGTGCCTTTCTTTCATTTTCCAGAGCCCAACTTGGGATCCCCTCCTCCAACAACAAATATTCTCCACGAAGTCCGACAGGGTCAAAAATAGGGTGAAGATTAAATATTATGAGGTTCTGAATTCCAAGTCCGGTGTCATCACTATGTCTTGCTAGAGCCTGGATAAGCCTATTTACTGTGACCACTTCCGTATGTCCTCTGCCCTCGACCTTCACCAGACCTTCTATTTGTAATACATGCAGCGCTTCCTCAAAACTCAACAAATCATTTTCTCTTGGAAAAACGAGTTCAAAATTTTCAATTTTGTTTTCATACACGCGCCTTACTACCGAGACTTGTATCTCCTTTTGGGACCAGTAAGCGAGAATGTCTAACAAAAATCTGGCCTCATGCCCGTGCTTTGTTTTCTGTAAATTATTCAGTGCGATGTCCCACACTATCAGCATCGTATACGGATAGTCTGTGTATGTGCTTACGTCTACACGTTGCTCCAGAATTTTGTTTTCTCCCATGCACTTAATGTACGATCTCAGACTCATTTTGAGAAATTCCAAAGAGTCTTGGCCTGGAATGTAGGGAATGTTTGCTGCTGCCACGTTCAAAGCTAGTGGGTAGCCATCCAATCCTTCAAGCAGACTTTCAAGCAAGTCTCGAAGATCGCTGTCCTCCCGTAGTTTCTTTCTACTCAGCTGAAATTCGGATAGAAAGAAATTTAAGGACTCCTCCGGATTTAATTCTGTAATTTCGACAGTTTCACATCCGAATCTTCTCCATTCTGTCATCCGTGATGTCACTAAAACCAGGGGTAGACCCTCGACGACACGTTTTGGCAAGTAGTCAAAAATTCCAAATGCATCTCCATCTGTTTTCAGTTGGTTTGCATCGTCAAATATAAACAGAGTCAGTGTTAGCGTATGTAGACTTAAATGATCATAAACCAACTCTGCCAACTCTCTGCCGTTGTCGTCGCTGGAGCAAGGAAGTCTAAGCATTTTTGCAATCCGGCGGAAACTTTTTCTTGTACTGTATTCAGTTTCGGCTTCTATCCAAGCAACATTCGTGTAGTGCTCTCTGTACTGATGAGCAAATTTACGGGCCGTTTCTGTCTTGCCCATTCCACCCATTCCGACTAAGGCGACTATTCGTCTCAGGTAGTGATCTTTGGATAAACAGTTTTGCAGTTTTTCATGCACCAATTTCAGCAGCTCTTGGCGTCCTTCAAAGTTGGGTATTGGAGCGCGAGTGCACCGTAACCGGGTCACCAAATTTTTGTTCGGACTCGGTGCAACAGAGCTTTGGATTATGTTGACGTTAATTGTGTTTGCCACGATCCCTGTCGCTGTGAATCCGGTAGATCCCTGCAAAAGTGGGGACTTCAGTTCTAGTCATTCAGTAAATGTTGGGAAAAGGCTACCCGCACTTTACCTGCATTTTTGATCCGGTTGGCTGGGTCTTGGAGCTTGCACTGCCTGCAGACTTGCCCGTAGCTCGGGAAGGGCCAGCTGGAAAAAATTAAAGTCCGGTTAAACGTTCACAGTGCTTTGATCCAAGTCACAATTATCAACCAATGTTTTTCTCACCTATAGCCGCGTCATTAGCTATGTGCTTTCCAGACATGATTCAAGTTTCGGACTGCGTATTCCTTGTGACAGACTGAATTAAGCTAATGCAAACAAATTATTTTCCTGAATTCTCCTCACTGTATTTTATCAGTCTGTGAATATGTGGACATATGTATGAAATTATCGAAAGAGAAAGACATGAATAAAATGAGCCAACACAGGCACATCTTGTTACTCACATAATTTCCATAATCCGCTGCTGAGATTCCAAAGCTTTGAAATGGGTTGCGTAAAAGTGTAGAAGTAAGTACTTATAGTTCACAGCAATAGTTATGAGTTTGGAAGTTGCCAAGCGAAGTTAAGCCGTGTCACATGTGCACACGATATTGGCCACGACTTACAGCTATAGCTATGCTTGATTTACACTCGTTCTATAATGGTCCCGCCCATATCAGTAACAGTATGAAACTGCGTAGTTATACAGCAGCTTCTAAGCTACTACACAGTTTGAGCTTAGCAGCCAGTGATTATCCCCTGTGAACCTCACGCAAGTAACAATTGAACAATTCTCTGGCTCCACCCGCGGTAGTGCTGACCCTACGCACTGAATAGATGCACAGCAAGCCCGCACAACGTAAATAATGACGTCACTTGGATGAAATATTAATTGTATGCAGTTTCAGTTAAGCTTTACAGCACTCCAGACTACTTATGATTACATTCTAGAATAATTATTTGATACTAACCAAGTTGTGGTCAGCAAGTCCACAAGTATTTACAGACTTAACGAAATTGTTAAGTCGACAGAACTCTTGATTGGAGTGGAAGGAAACATTATCACTTACTAATGCTCGCTGTGTGACGATGATGAGGAGTGTAGAGAGGTGATCAGAGGCACAGTGGTATGGACAGTACAATTGGCATCCGCATCAGCACAGACTGGCAATTTGATTGAGGCTGAGCGAGTGTGCAAAATGTATTTGGTAATGCATGCAAGATTACAGCTTTCCGGTGCCACTTATGCACTATTGAAAGGTATGGCTGCTAGCAGAGCAAAAGAGGAGACCTGTTGAGCCTGTCACAGTTGTATGTAAGCAAAAATTTTAAAGATAGCAGACTTTGAAGTTACACTACTTGAGATAGCGCTGCGCACCTGCTTGCATGTAATCAGTTCAGTCAACTGAAAGATTAAGTTGAGCAAAACATTCAGCTTCGGATGGCTTTCAAAACAATAAAAACAGCTTGTAAATGCACTCTTGAGAATTCTTGCACGTTGAAAATGATTGATGAGAGTTTAAATTTTTGTAAACATGGAAAGAACTTTCCATAAAAGCTGATGCACATACTGTGCTTACTTTCACTAATAGGGCGGCGTAGGAAGAGAAGCGTGCAGAGGTACAGAGAAATTAAAACCAATGAGTAGTAGGGTCGCGAAGAAAACTGGCGTGTCATCAAACGACATAAAAATGCATTACTTGACGTGCAAAATTTTTTTCAGGATCGCAAACTTTCCCTTAAGCAACAGATTTTTACTTCAAGGTCAAAACAGCTACATGAAGTTGAACGATAAATTTAGCCTCTGTGAAGTTACAATATCTTCTTATCAGCGTATCCTTCCACACAATAGAACTAAACCCGAAAGCACTATGCTACCCTACAATGCATTGCATCTAAGCCGACTAATGCCAGCGTGTCGTATGGCCGTTGACGCTTGTGTGCTCGAATATTCTAATTTGATAAACAAGTTGAATGTATTGTTTCTATCCTTTGATTACTTTGACTTGTGTCATAACGGTGCTGCATGATTTTAAAAACATTTATAGTCTGATGATTGTAATGATTATGAACGAGGGTTTGGCATTAAAAGTGTAGTAAACCCCAGTTGATCACCAATTTGATTGATAAGGGCTTTATCGATTTTTAAGCTTTAGCTAGAAGCTGGCTAGGTTTAGTATTTCAAATTTTTCAGCCGTACAAGCTATCGTGCCTGTCAGTTTGTGAGTTTGAAACATGATAAAGTGTTGTTATGAAGCTGCAGCAGAAGCCGGAAGCAATGTTGACAATGATGTTATAATTACAAATTATCTCCAGGCAAATTGTTCTGCATTCTCTAACCTCTCCCGTTCACGGTCATATACAGGCTTTGCACAAGGCTCATTTCGTTCTCACATATACGTTCATGTTCCACGGTACAGTAACACTCTGGAGGGAGTTGGGAAGGCATCTTGATAGCCAAGGGAACTGCAGCTTTTCAGTCGATTTGGCCTGTTCCACTTATTCAGCTTGCCTGGCATGAATATCCAGTCGTGAAGTACGAGAATGACCCCAGAAAAGCTCCGTCAATGTTGGCAGTCAAGCCATCGGTTACTCTTTATTTGAGGGGAATTAGTATCATTATTGAGATTACAAAGTTTTTTGTTATTGCCATAAACAATGCAGCCGTATCTGCTTTTAATCCAGACTATAGTGCTCATGTATGCACAAACAGTTCAATGTGGTCGTAGTTGAAACTTTTCTTGTCAATACGTTGAATGGACTGACCGTAAAGTCAGCCTTTGCTGAAAAGGCTGGGTGAGTCAATATGAGTTATAAAGTATTGAAATACAGTGTCATATCATGATGCATTTTACTTCAAGTGTGTTTATCGCGTCAGTTTCATGGCAAAGGGCACTTCACTGCAAACGTGCGGCGCACGTGCACTGTACACACATAAGTCTAATTTCAAACTGTTGAAGGTTTACTGAATATCGTCGTGTGTAACCACTTGTCTAAAAGTAAGTGAAATGCTAGGCATTTCAAGTGAATAGTTCCCTCCATGGAGATTATCATTTGCATTGGTTTCAGTAGGAACGTAATTGCTTTCTCCGTATCTCAACGAAACGGATTCCACCGTAAAAATAACCAGAATTCCATTCACCGATGCCTCTCCTGGAGCTGCAGGTTTGATCCTTTGATTCAGAAGCTGGTAAAAACAGCCAGTGAATTAAGTTGTATTATGAGGAGACTTCCGAATGCTTTCACACATGATGTTTAGTCTGTGGCAACATGATGGGCATTCTTTGGATGAATACTTGACCCTGTTGAAAATTGCTTAAGCATTTAAGCCGAAATAAAGTCGGTTGGATCCATTGTCTTGCATTGCTAATACTTTCCTCAATCTCTGGATTTGTTTTACATCATGGAAAAATAAGTAATACAGTGGCCCCGTTGAAAGTACTGCTATACATCCACTACACCGTAAATACAGAAATTACGTGACTTTGACACAAATCCTCTTCAGAAGGATGACGGGAACCTTTTGAAATACGGAATGTTTCAGCAGTGGCAAAGTATCCAAAAGTTTTTTTGAGTTACTGACGCGATATGGGAATACGCCGTCGGATTTATTTGCAACTCCGCACGTCGCCTATACGCGTTATGACTCGTGGTTGCATCCCCATGACAAGCCCGAGCATGCCGTAACAACAACCGTTTATCCTTTGATCCGTAGTCAAAGGTTGTACATTTACGAACCCTCTCGGCATGGCTGATACGTTTGTGGAAGTGACGCGACCGCCTGTCTGGGTAGCATCTGTGGGAACAGCCGGTACACTTCAGCTTCACTTTTGAGAATTTATGATTTCGTTCTTGCGCTTTCATTTCGGCCTTTTTCTCCTTCTGAAATCACAACCCGGGAACGACCAAGCAAACGGAAAGCTTTTATCTGGATCTTCCTCAGGAGTGAGCAGGTGTGTTTTAAATCTGAAGGCGTAATTTGATCGATAATTGCAGCCAGGCATACTGCACTCGAACGTCCTTTCCTTCGTCTGCCTTGTCTTCGGCAGAAACTGCCTCCAGCTGAGCGTCACTTTACTGTACAGGTTGAACACGGCTTGGCATTCGAAGCAAAACCTTTAAGTCAATAGGTATTCAGGAATTTGGATGTGGGGGGTGCCGGGTCTTTTCGAAGCACAAGTGCCAAAAATGGGGCAAATTGTGTGGTTCCTCGTGAACACCTGTAAAAGACTCGTCTACACGCTCACGTCTAACGTAGTCCAAGTCCCAAGTGAACCGCTTGACGCATTTTTCCTCTTAATCAAAGTTTAAAACACCTGTGCTTGCTCCAATGTACAAGCATTATGGCTCGGCAAAACTTTGTGCCTCTGGCTCCACAAACCTCAGATTTTATGAGTAATTTTTGTTGTTTCTGCTCCCACTATGAATCATACCCTGTAGTATAAGTGCGAACTCCTATGACAATGGTCGAACGTCAACCACTGCAAGCTGTGAATACGCGTATTTGGCAATATTCCCAAATTTTAGCCAGGAATGAACGAAGAGCAGCATTATTGAAGTAAATGAGACAATCAGGCTAACAGACCACAAAAAAGTTTAGCGAAAAGCCAAAATTCCTAAAATATGTAGCGAATTTCTGTAAAACCCTGGAAATACCCGGTCCAAAATTTCCCTTCTGTTCCACTATACTCCTTCAACGCATAGGATCAGTTTCTAGCCACTTAATGTCACGCATCCTATGCACACCTTTTCATAGGATGAAGCTCAATAAATTCCTATAAGCTGAAAACCTTATGGGACTTCCCCGTGGAAAGCCGCATGGGATGCAAGGGCGCACAGGATTTTAGCACCAGTATCCCATGCCTCAAAAAATCAGTCATGCGCACGGAGCAGCATTAGTCAGCGGTTACCGTTATGAACGTGTTTGAACACGCACGGGCCGGGCCGTCCGCTATGGCATTCTGAGAGTTGAAGCGGCATGGCAAGGCGTGTATGTGACGATCTGAAATTGTTTTTTTGTAAAATCTAGTGATTTTTTAGAATATTTCTGCAAGGTGAAATGTGTGAGTGCTTTCTATCGACCGAAATGGACATTTTGTGCTTGTTTTTTAAGAAAAACCTACGTAGTTAACAGTAGTGGAGCGTACTTATCGGACTAGAAGTTTTTTACAAGTGCATTATCAATGTGTAGGGTAAGCTTGTCGTATATTGTAGCTGCAAAGTATCAAAGTTTAGGCAACCACACAATACTCATGAAGCATTTATGCCAGCTATGAAATCTATGAATGTCTAAGCTTTGTATGAGTTTAATGATTTACAGTGGAATTGTCATTTAACGGGACTGTAATAATGGCCAAACCAAAGATAAAATTAATAGAAAAAGCATTGGAGTGCATAGGAATTGGAGGTGCAGAATGCATACGAATCTTTATTCGGTTTAAGCATGGGATGTCCATAGGATCCTATGCGCTCCAGGACATAGGATATCGTCTGCATATCCTATGCCGAGATCCTATGCTTACTACGTATGGGGCGCTTATGTGAAACTTTCGACCGGTTATGTACAGAATATGTGCCAAATCCCTAAAATAAATGCTTATATTTACATCCAATATCTGCCTTCCTAACTCATAGCAAAATTAGCCAATTTAATGTGAGCTACAGTGGAGAGCCAAATTTAAAGCTTCATTTGACGTCGTCATCGTCAACAGTGCAAACATTGTTTTGCGGACAACAGTTCATTTTGAATTTGTCATTACACTTGAATTCCTGCATTCCTTTCCGTAAATTTTCAAGTCAGGATTCCATCCGTTCCGTGTAGATTCGGTCAGTAATTCCAACCACAATTTGTCGCACTCAGAAAACTTGGAAGTGGAATGGCCACACCCTTCCGCCGAGCCGTAGTTGCGGTTAAAACCAGGGATGGTAATTGAATTCGGTATCGGAATCGGAATCCGATTAAAATTCAATATTTTCAATAATTGGAATCGGGATCCAAATCCGAAAGACGGCAAAAATGGAAATTTAATTCGTATCGGAATCCAAAAAGATTTTAAGAATTGGAATCGGAACCCAATAACATGGAAGCCGATTCCAATTACTACATTTTCAGCCTTAAGAGAACCCCAGTTTCTGTAATTTAGGCTTTCGCTCGTCAAATCTGTCAGAAATGCCCTTAATTTCCACCAGTCGAGATGTTTTCTAAACTTTGGCGTGATATAGTATGCCCAGTGACACTTTCTCAGTAAAAAATCACCGCTCAACTTGAGTGCGCATGTCAGGGGTTGGAATCCGATTCCGAAATTGGAATCTGTATTTTTTGAATTAATCGGTTAAAAAATTCATTCGAATCGGGATCGGAAAACGCTGAAAATCGGAATTGGAATCAGAATTGAGTAAAATTTGGCAACGGGCATTGTATTCGAAATCGGAATCAGAGATGTGGCCCGTGAGGGTTACCCGCGGGCAAGCCCGGCCCGCGGGCAAGCCCGGCCCGCGGGCATGGGCCGGGCCGGGCAGAAAATTTCAGAAACGGGCCAGGCAGTGGGCGCCCGAAGATCCCTCGGGCTGGCCACGGGCGCCCGTAGGACAAAACATGAGTGCAAGCTCGCCGCTGTGATCCTGTGACACACTTATTCATTCGCGTTATGCATGTGTGGCTCCCGCCGTCGCAATTAGCACCCCAAACAGGCTGAACTCCTTTAAAACACAGTTTTTTCAAAATTCGTTTCGAAACATCACACGGGCTGCTCACGGGCGGGCAGCAAAGTCCCACAGGCCGCCCGCGGGCGCCCGTTCAAGCAAATTTTTGTGACGGGCCGGGCACGGGTGGGCTGGAAAATTTAAATTTTTCACGGGCCGGGCCGGGCACAAAATTGTCCACGGGCCACATCTCTGATCGGAATCCCTATCATACCGATTACCATCCCTGGTTAAAACCGATGATTTTTTCAATCAGCCAAAACACGTAATTATACGGCTATGACTGTAATCTGTTTGGATAAATCCCTTTGCCATAGCGTAGTGCGACTGCTCCTGAGGGCAGCTTTTATGCTTATGATATCATTTTAGGTTCGTGCTGGCACAAACTGTACAAGGCAAAGTATGTACACTCAAACTTCGATAAGACGAACACTCGTATAACGTACACTTCGACAGGACGTGCCAACTCGTAAGCATTATTTTATATCTCGTTAATATACTGATGACGCACAGAGACAGAGACCCTGTTCAAAATATCCGAGATTGATCAATTCCAATATGTTTTATTGCTGCAGGTGATTCTAAAAATTCTGAGACATTTCTGGAACACAAAAGTCTTGGAGCTTTCATTGGTAAATCATGCATGGAATCTTGAGGCGAAACGCTTGCTGCTTAGTAGAGGGAAGACCAATGCTGTCATTGGTAGCAGACCGGTAGGTTGTAAATGTACTTACACAACTGCATGCCAAGACTTTGTCGCCTTCGCGAATACCCTGAAAACAATGCAAGTCGCTCCATTCACTGGGCTGCACATTCGTGTGTTTTTAAAACACTGTCGCCGGTGTGAAACTGTTACGGAATCAGCGGTGAAGTTGGTCAATACAAGAGTGACGATGAAACGGTTACAATTATCATTATACGAGGAGTCGTACTGTATGACTATCGACAATCATGCAACCTATTGCGTGGCACTCCACCCACTCTGGGATTCCATCAAGTGCTTTTCCACTAGAAGTACGTTGCAATCAGACGGCTTAACGTTTATATGCAGAAACATTTCCGAACTTTTTGCTTCATTACTGAAAGAAAAATCTGACGAACTTGCTGATATCTCTTTCGATGTTTCAAAAACTACAGTCCAAGATTTTAAGCTCCTTTGTGGAAGCTGCTCCTAACCTAGAATTATTTGAAATCAGTTCTATGTCGTTGCAAGATTTGAGACTACAGGATTGGTTACAGAGCTTGGCGAATACAATTCTAAAGGTAAGCAATACGAAGATTGTACCGAGTTTTTGCCCGATACCCGGTTCGCCACTCCTACAGAGCTGTTTAAGCCGCCTTGCAGTGAAGCACTATAGGAGGGAATGGCTCATGTATGAAGATGAGAACTAATATGGTGGAAAAGATATTACTAGGAAATAGTAGCAAGACGCTTGAGGAAGCTCAGCTGGATTGTGTGTCATTGGTACGAATAGTTCTGGAGGGAGTCCAATATGTGAAGATGGCAAGACTGACGTTGGATTTTAACCTTGACTACTTACGAATGAATTTTCCATCACTGCTCGACATTATCCTATCCGCCCAACCCTGGAAGCGATGCTTCACAAATCTGCGGATGTTAAAAGTTCAAGAAATTGAGGAGGACCCCAACTCTGTACTCCTGACTGAACTGGTGGAGGAAATGCGCCATTTTTTGGTCCCACTGGAGACAGAGCAAGAACGTAGCCTTTCGGGGGTTACATGTCTGGCTCTCGACTCCCGGTCGCGTCGTCTTGAGAATGTAGTAACTTCAAGTGGTTTTGATACCTGTTTGACATTCCTGTGCAGTTTGTGCCCGAACTTAACGAGTCTCTATATTGATATGTTGGAATTACCTTCTCTTCCAAGATTCTGGTGTCGCTGGCGTTTCTTAGAACGAATTGAACTTGATGTGATCGAAGCTGTAAATATAGATTCAATCTTCTGCGGCATCCATCCGGAAGAAGTTGCTGAACTCAGAGGAAGGGACAAGAAGCATCTTGAGTCCGTTCACATCGTACCGTTTGAACCTCCCTGGACGTATCTTACTCGTAAGCCCTGAATTAATGATGGTAATTTGATTTAACAACCGGTGGCTAATCCGAAGATACATCTATGCAATTGGGTACATAACTCAAGTTTGTAACATTTCATGGGAGGGACTACCATCATGACTAAGGCCCGTCAAAATGTGCTTTTTTCAGCCTTCAATTATGCTTTTCAGCCAATCGAATTATGCTTTTTGTGCTTTTCAAAATTTGAAGCTGCGTTCGATCTAGATTCATATTTTGTGCAAAAATTTTACAAAATTATGCGTTTTTGAGCGAATACCGGCAAAAAATAGGGAAGTGGCGCATTTTCGAAGCCTAAAAGTGCTCTCGAAAGCCACCGATGGAGCATAAATGGAGATTGTTCGGCAGAATTTGCTAGAAATAGCAAGCACAGGCCACCAAAATATCGCAATTTGGACGCATTTTGGTAAAAAATTTGAAAAATTCTGAAAATAATCGAGAATAACTTACGATTTGTGCTTTTTGTGTCTTTTTGGGCGATTTGTGCTTTAAAATCTCTAGTTATGCTTTTTGTGCTTTTTATGCTTTTAAAAAATTAATAAAAACGGATTGTGGGGTTTTGAAATACGGGGATTCCGAATATCATAGCCTTTCACAGCCTAAACCGAGTTGTGCTCACTTGTGCTTTTCATGCTTTTGTCGGGCCTTAATCATGACCAATGGATCTTCTCAAAGGTTGCAGCAGCAATCTGCTTCAGCAGAATAAGCGACACTAGCTTTCTCATGAGCTGTTACAACAGACGTGACAGAAAAGGTAACGTGTGTTTTTTTAAATGACACTGCTTGTATTTTTAAAGATGATACACAACTTTTGAAAGTAAATAATTTACACGTTTTGAGGCCCCAATTTTTTCAGAAATCCGTAAACTAAAGAAGCACTTCCCGGATATTAAACTTACAGCTCTTTTATTGGATTCTGAATTTGGGTCACCATCACCAGATAATTCCAGGGAAAGTATGGATAATGATGTAGAATGAGCGCGAACTGGTCGATGAGAAGTGTAGGCAACCTCAGGAAGAATTCATATGAAATCGGAAGATAACACTAACAGCATTAATAAAGATGACACTAAAGTAACAACGTATATATAGTAATATACTACAGCACTGCGCCCGTTTGTATTTCATCTAATCGCAGCCTGTGCCAGGACTCAATTACGTGCAAACGAGAGCATTGTACACGCTTTGACATCCAAACATAGCCACACTGCAATAACCACAGAGCCTACAGCAAAATGCTCGAATGTCCCACTCAAAAATATCTGCGGATTATTTCGGAATATTTTAGAGGGAAGTAGACGCAGATGACGATGACAGTCCCATCGAAGCCAAACAGCATACGAATAGCTATACCTAATCCGTTCAAAGTAAATCCTGCAATAAATTTAAATATAGACATGTCCACTGTTGACCGTTCCGTTCCACTGTGCCGTTTATAACATGTTTATTTCTGTGTTTTTCGGTTGTTGCTTTATTTGGAGGTTGGCCTGACCCTGTCATTCTTTTTGAAGACTTCGTCAATAAGTGTCGTGCATAGTTGGTCTCACTGTAGAAATCAAGGCCATGAATAGTCATTTTAATGCCCCGTGAAACTGATGTTACCGTCAAGTGAAGATCCTTGCCAGCGCAAGCCTACTGCCGGTTGCTGCCAGGACCAGCCACCAGTGCAGTGACTCCTTTTGATAAGGTAACCGGCGTTTAATCTAACGTTCATGTAATCAACGTCTACGTGAGGAGCCTTGTCGGTACAAATCTACGGTAGCTGTCAACATCTGTTACTATGCATTTGGTGTTCAACAGTGCTTACATAAAATGTGGTTATGATTCAAATTTTCAGCGCTCCGACAAGTTTAAGTGAAATCCTACTTGCGTACACGTCCCTTGACCCTATGGTTGCATTTTAAGCTTAACAAGTTACAGTACAAAAAGTACAATTTTGGGGGTTGCCTTCAAGCTTTAGGATGAGGGTTAGAATTAAAAATTAAATTTAAAA
>JAQFYD010000172.1:0-26078 GCA_034694225.1 Bourletiella hortensis | reverse complement strand
TAGATCTGAACCTGCTGACTATACCTTTCTCCCCACCTGAAATCTGAAGTTAGTCTTTAATATTGGCAGTAAATGGTTTAGCACAGCTTATCACTTATTGCAGCTATTACATGGTACATACTGAAGCAGTGTCGTAGATTTCTGATATTTTAGGCATTTAATTTCTTGTACAGCTAATGCAAAAATTTTATAATCTCATCTCATTCTAGACAAAGTTCGCTACTCGTAATCGCCAATGGTCAAATGAAGCCAGTAGTTTAAACTTGGGAAGTCCTACGCAGAAGAGAGTAGTGAAAATGAGATTGTCCCAGAAGATAAACCTGGATAATTTCAAGCAAACTCTGAGTTCAGATGAGACAAGAGCGAAGATTAATATGCTAAAAACACCGACCTGCCCTCGTATTAATCTTACTGATCGCCCAGGAGCAGAATCTCCTCTGAGAGGAGCCCTTATAGATTCGACAGACGCGTTTCTGCAGGGGAAAGTGGACTTACGCAACGAAGAAACGATAACACTTCACATGAGTAGCGTCATGTCTCTGACTGACTTTCTGGAAGATGAAATCTTGCCCTCTCCAATTCCAATTAAAGTATGTTTCAAGTATTCTGTATCCTACATCACAGGTTTAATAAGCTTCTACTATTTGTTTACAGCTTGAAGTGTCTGGCGCGAAATTGGAGCTAATCGAAGACCGACCATCAGCAAATATAACATCCCCTGGTCCCGTTCCATTAAGATTTTCCATACCTCAGCTTCCAGTGACGAGAGACAAAGAAGGAACATTTTATATTGGTTGGCCAGAAGGCTACTCTACAACAGGCGGTGCCGAACTGGTTGGTGCTAGTAGTATTCGTGACCAAAATGAGAACCGAACGAAGGAAACAGAACGTATTTCTAAAGAGGATTTCGAGAAAATTCAAAGGCAACTGGAGCTGCTCCAAGTGCGAAACTTGGAGCTGGAAACAGAGCTGAAGGATACTCAAAGTTTAAAATTAATGATACTTGACCTTCAGGAGCAGGTAGAGAAGCTTCAGCGTGAAAAGTCCGATCTTTTGAATTACCTCCGATAAGCAGCATCCTGTTGGAACTTCTATCTACCATAGGTCCAGTGCTTTCTATCGGAACACTGGTGAATTCGGCGTCTGTTCAAGTTTGAATGTGCTTGTAACAGATGGTTCGCAGGAGTGCGACACAGCTAGAAGGTTGGGATGAATTGCACGATTCTTTGGGGCTATTATAGGTTAATAACGACATTGCAGGACAATGTTATTACATGGATTGTGAGTGTGTAACTCAGGCGTCGCATTCAGTCGATTCTTTGCTCTGGCTTGCGTTTTATTTTGTGCAATAGAATTTACCTCTGAACTCAGTCACTGGTTGTTTGTATCGAGAAAAAGGGATTGCTATGGAAACTAACTCTAATTGTAGGTTAAGGTCGGTCAAGGTTGTAGCTAGTAGTGTATTATGTAGTGTCATGATTATTGCAATATTGTTGTCGAAATTTATTATTTATTATTATTGTTCCTCTTAAAATGACATTTATGGATAACACGGAGTGGATAAATTTACCACATTGCTGGTTGACTTCGCCCCAAATAAGTTTCACCTATGGGTCCATTGTTGTGATCTGGATCCAGTTTGCCATTGTAGAGTACCCTAGCTAGGGGGCTATCATCGCCATTGTGATAACAATTGAGGCATGTGAGTCTAAAACTGATTGTAGAAGAGTGTGGTTGCTTCAAGTAGCAGTGAAGCTTTGAGTCAAATGTACTGCAAGATATTTTTAATCGAGTTTCTTATTTAAATTTAATGACAAAATATTTTCATATTAACTCTCTCCATTCGTCACTGAAGTTTTCAGTCCTAATGATATGAGTATTTCGTACACATGTGTACTGGCCATTGTTTTACAATGACAACTGAGTTTTTTTTACAATTAATTTTGTTTTTTCTTTTTGCAACTTTCATAGTGAGTAATAATTCAGCACTGCAGTGCATCAGCTTTCTGTGTACCCAAGCTATGTAGGTTTTCTTCAGCTTGGTGCGACTGATGTTTTCTTTTCAAAGTTATGGCATAAGCTGGGTAGGTTTTCCTTGTAGTGGGAAGAAGAAGTAAAAAAAAACAATGTGTTGTTTTCCATTTTACTCTTTGGTTTATATGTGTCCATACATAACCAAACATTGCCACATTTTCCTGTGAATTCAGTCTGATTTGCCCTTAATAAACAATTCTTTTGAATGCAACGCAAAAAATAGTAGCGCGTTTCATTGCTGTAGTGTCATACACCTGTGCAATATATTCATTGTGGCTATGACCTGATGGTCAAAAGGGCTCTGATAAATAAATTACGACGAGAAACTGAATCTGATAACAAGTTGTTGCTGTTTTTTTATTAAAACTTTTGCTGTTTTTCGTCGTTTTTGCATTATACAAAAGCGGGAATGCACAGTAGTTTTTGTTTAAGTTTACCATTTGCACAAGTAGCCTGGCCGAGAGGCAACAAATAGCCTCAAAAGTTTCGAACGGATCTAGCCCCCACGTTCATACAATCATTCTTGTATACCATTTGAATCAGCGAGACTAATACGATCAGTGTTAAGTCGGAATTCCAATCATCACAGTAAGTTTATACGGTGAATAAATGGACATGGAATGTTAATAAATATACTAAGTGTAAACACTATTGAAAGCACGACAGTGCAAATATACCAGCACTTGAGGCACATATTTTCGGCACTTAAAACGCACTTAAAGGATACAAAGCTAGATCAAGGCACCGGAAGCACATTAACTGAGAAGATTTTCGATGAAGGAATGTATATTCATGAGGATTAGCCGTTGTTCATCCACGAGATGCTGTTTCCCTGTTCACTGATTCCACAAATAATTGATGATCATTACACCTTATACGGATCAGCTGAACCGGAGCGTTCATCCTCCTTAGTGCTTACATCACTAAGCAGATGCTCTTCCGTTCCTTCGTCATCAGAATCTGGCGGATGAGGATCTTTATTGAAACCGAAGGTTTTCGCAATGCGAAGGGTGAGTTTCTCGGCCGGACCCTTTCTCACATGAAAATCATGCATAGTTTCATCAGGATCATCTGTACCCGACGTTTGTGGTGATAGAAGCGCCGAGCTGGGATCATCGGCATATTGCTTAACTTTAGGTGAATCGAATGGTGTCGGACTGACAGCTTCAGGTTGATGTGACTGCTCCTGCTGTAATCTGACATTTTCAGGAGCGCTAGCACTCTCTGAAAGCCTTGCGATATTCGATTCCAGTGGATTGAGATTCATACATGGCTCGGACGACGGGGTCGTTCCCCCTGGGAAGACAGGAGAATTTCCTTGGGTGCTCGGCGTATAAATTTTTGTATCCACTGGTGTAGTGCTGGGACTACTTGGCGAGCTTAATGAAAAAATCGGTCTGTCACTGGTGCCCGCAGGCGGTTGCTGGCCGAAAATTTCTTGCACCGTAGGATGATGTTCATGTCTTGTCGAAATAATCGTTGTCATGTTTTCGTCAAGCTCGGGAATAACATCGTCCATGACCTTTCGATGAACGTTGGTAACACTGCCAACCATAAACTCCGGAGGTCGCCCTGGAAATCAGAATTACATACAAGTCAACACAAAATAAGAATCTCTCAGAATACTCAGCCACTGCTTGCTAATTCTCAGCCACCCGAGTCTTAGCAACTGGTCATTTATGTGGAGCTCTTCGATCCTATTCCTGACATACTGTCTTAATTCTTAATTAGACAGTCACACGGATGTACATTTCCTTTCTCCGTAAGCTCCAGGTTTATTATTTTCGTTGAACATATATAAATGCGTCAGCGGAGACCTAACCTCAACACGTTCGCTCAAATTTCCTAAAAACAATGCGACACGGCTGGCTGCAACTTCTTACAGTAATCTCACGCTACCACCAGCATTAACTCACGAGATTCGTTGAAAACTATCGTGACAAAGGCATGAACTTAGTAAAACCCGAACGCGCACGTGGTAAGAATATTCTAGCAGTGCCTGCCGAGAGTGCATCCGCTTGTCGCCTGTAATGTAATAAATGGAGAAACGAGCAGGTTTATACCATTAAGGAATGCCTTACAACCACTTTCTCACATTGCTACGGCACAATTTACAATGACTTGCCCCCGGAAGATTTCATCCCATTCAATTGATTCTGACGCTAAATCGCTAAACAGCCACATAAACAACTCTGAGTTGACATGACTGATGAGAGCGTTGACGGAGGTGAAAGTCTGCCATACAATAAATATTTTCGCTTCAACCACCGCAAAGGGGAACGCCTACAAGTATCACATAAACATCGACCAGAATTCTATACACTAAGGTTAGAAGCCAACAAAATCTCTGTAGGAGATGAAGCAAAGAAATTTGGTAGAAGTGAATTTTTTTAGGATAAACCTTTTGTTAGAGGGAGAAAGTGGTGGCGAAATATTAGAAAAAGTTGGTAGCCAAGGACATTCTATATATTTTTGCTCAAGAAGAAACTCCTTAGCTCAACTTTTTTGAAATATTACAGGAAAGACGAGCTACAAATTGTCATCTGGTGTTGTTGACGGATGACACTTGTTTCCTAAAATATGCACCGGATGACAGAGTACACAAGGAAGAAACTCATCCTTGCACACAGATGTTCACATAAAATTTATCAAAATGAGGAGTGCGAGGTTCAATAGCGGAGCCAAAATAATAATAAATCTCTCTCACCATCAATAGCCGGAGAATTCAAGTCCCTGTCGCGAGAGAACATTCTCTTGAAGACAGATGTAATTGATCCAGAGCGGCTCATTCTTCCACTCACACTTTCGGCAAGTGTACTCTGACTCGCAGCAGAACGGACACTCTGAGTCCTTTCTCTTCTTATGAAACTGCCTTTTTTCGATGGAGTTAACGAGAACCGACGGCCAACTTCCTGAAAGGGAAACAACAGGGGATACATTAGGACTGCTTTTACTCCAACTTTCTACCCATTTCATACCACTCATGCCCACAGCTGCAATGACAATGAAAGCACTTTTATACAACAACAATAGCATCGATGGTACAACATAGGTCAGTTGCCTTTCCTTCCTTTTGGTTCATTACTATTCGTAGGTCGTATGATAAAGCATCATTCTTATGATGATTACTTCATATTCACTCTTTGGCTGAGTGCTTTGAATATGGATATGAGCTGATGCGGCGATGCTCCCAGATACAGAGAAACAATTCCGTACATTCAGCCCACTTCCAAATTTCTGTAATTGACAACTCATTCATACTTCCGCCATTGTTCATCACTCATCATAACTTTCCGACTCCGTTTAGTTTGTAGACAGATATAAACAAAGAATAGCTATCACCTCAAATGATGACACGACAATGGGCAACAGACCTAACGGCAACAACACAACAGGTCGGCCAAATTAAATGATACTTTCTATCTAAAACAGTGCCCCATATGCATTCCCTTAAACAATAGATAGAATAAAATGGCCTCCAAGACTATACGTAGCCTTTAATCCAACCACACGCATGCACATTATCTCTTCTGTCCCTAGACTGCCAGCAAGTTTCCAAAATATCCCGCATTTATTTAGTCGCGTCTAACACGCAAAACTTTCAGCAGTTGCGATGGATTATCAAAACTATACACGAATGTATTAATGAACGCATTCAATTCGCAATCTCTTGCTTGTGCCAAAAACAAAGAATTAGTATTTCTCTCAGTAGCTGAGTTTACATTACCGGTATAATAAGGAGTAGTATGCCTGCTACTTTGTAGCCGTCAATCGGGGCCGTTTGTAACGATCCTCGGGAGCTAATTTTCCGCTCGCTTGTGTTGCTCTTTGAAAAAATCCGGTTTTGCTACCGAATTTTTTAATTATTTCACGCAAGCTCCTAAGTGTTCACTCTCCCAGTAATTCTCCTAATTCGGGTTCCAAAAAAATTCAGCCAACTTTCATTCAAAAAAACCATCCGTTAAGTTTTGTTTCAGCGGACCACGAACTAAGCCAGTAAAATCTGATGGTATTTCGACAAGATCATAACGTTACAGGGTGTTTCCGAGTTCAGTTTGCTCCACTATCACTAAGCGTGGCTACATGAGCAAGAAACCATTCGAAAGAAGAGAGTATGCAAAATCGTTCCGCCGACTTCACTGTTCAGTTCATTCTGAATATCTGTTACCCCCAGGCGGAGACTGTAAATAAAAACCCACATGAGAGGACACTATTAATAACGGCAAACGGCTCTCCATACCTTTCTCTAATACACACACCTCCATGTCTACAATACAACACTCTGGAGGGTGCCGAAGTGAACAAATTTGCATTTCGTGCATTTTACTCCTAATCTGAAAATCCACAGCTTTCTTTTCTAGTATATGCGACTCCCGCACTTAATTTTTGGCCGAAGTTTACAGGTGGTATATCAAACTAATCCTGACAAGTTCTCAATTCTCTTGGCCTGTCGATGGGTGCACAGATTATTATGAACTTCAAAGTTATATACTGAACTCGGAAACACCCTGCTCAAAGCAGTTGCCAGCTCTTGTCAGGAGCTGTTCTTTCGTCTCCCTCCAAGTTTTCGCAAACAGGATTTCATCATCTTACCAAGTCAACTTTTAGTGGCTGAAATGAGCTTCATTTTCAGAACGTACGCTGGTCTAAATGATGTGCTTTTCCTTTACTTGAGCATACTGGCCAGAAAGTGGGCTATCTAACGCAGCAAATTTCTATTCCTAATGCCCTAAGCATTTTTCTGGCTCCGCCTTCTAATTTAGACCCATAAAACGGACCCTTTCAATCCTACAGAAACCGAATTCAGCGAGACGCACTAAAACTTTACAACATGGAACAGCTCTATTTCAATAAGAGCTAGGAAAAACTTGCGAAACGATTAGATGCTCGGAGAATACATGTGCTTACTTACTTACGGCATCACCAGTTTCATGTGAGTTTAAAATGGTTCCAATGTAAGTGTACTTGTCATCATGCAAAATAAATAAGCTTTTAGAATGGTACGGGCTACATGGATAGCGCAGTGAACGGCGAGAAAAACTTCATTTGTCCACTAATTGCATGAAGAGACATGTACTAGACTGCGGTCGGCACAGCCGTTTCCTTTTAATTACCTCCCCTCTCCTGCTTATTACGTAAAAGCACCGACATAATTCCGCCTACAGCGTAAGACCTTAACCAAGCCACCATTGAAATTGTCAAAGCAAAAACGTGCGCACATAATACCGACAACGGCTGATCACCAGGGCAGAAGCAACATTTTACAAATGCAAGCGGATGGAAATATACCCATTTTAAAGTCTGACACACATGAAATTAAAAACAGATTTTAACGAGCATTCGTTACCACGTACAGTTCACTCGACCTGATTTTCTAATAATTGTTAGTCAAGCCTAAAGTCAGAGATTTTTCACGCAAATTACAATCAATTAAAAGCCTGTGAGCCCCGTCAGCCACGAGCCGTACCATCAGCAGTTAACCAACAAACAGGAATAGCGGAAGGTTGTCCCAATGCCACATGAAGGTGCTAACACGCTCCCCAACTGTGTGTCACTAACCCGTGACAGAGACTATTTCGATATATTTCGTGCCACAAAACAAGGCACCCCCACATAGAATAGATCGCCATGCAAATGGCAATATGTTGTAGGATCCTTTTACTCACTTGATTCAAGTCATTCATAGAGTCAACATTTCCCCCCACCAATCTCGACGCTACTCTAAATAAAATCTACCAAAAATTTTTCGAAAAAAATTGTTTCAAAATTTCTGAAAAAATTCATAAAACTTGAAGTAATTCATAACAAAAAAGCAGCTCACCCCGCTCTCTGATACAGAGCGAACTGAAGGCGGAGACACGATTTCCCCTTCATCATGCGAGACACAGATTTTTGCCGTTGATGGTAATGGTGGTTCTTCTCTGTAATGTTCTGCAGCCACTGTGTATGGCAATTCCGGTGGATGCACATCATCCCACCATTGGTCCTTAATCAACTCAGGATGATCGTGATGCATTTCATCAACTATTAAGTACGAAATCTGGAATTAAAAAAAATAGCTTAAGTATCGTAAGACGGATGGAGTTAAGTCTTTATGAAAAATTTCCAGCCATAAATTGTGCAACAATAGCATCCATTCTAACTTTCACACGAACTTCCAACTCTGCCGACTGAATTGAGAATTATGTCAATCATCAACAAAGAAACTTATAGTATTGTAGAACGTATGAGGACAACTCAGCTAAATAGGATGTGTTCTACTTCATGCCCACTGCACAAACTTCGCTGTGGTCATGCACAAAGACCTCCCAACTCTCAGCTCCTGTTCCTTTCACCTCTGCTGCCTACCATTGTGACAATGCGTAGGGTATCTGAATGGTAACGCTGTTAAAGGAACTATTCTCAATTCCCTCCGACCCAAACTTCCAGCTGTATCAAAGGAACAGGAAGTCCAGCTGATGATGGTGACGATAAAGGCATGAACAAAGTTTTGATGGCATGAAGCCAGACGCTCGAAAAGATCCGGCGGGGCTTCATACTATATTACGGTCAGTCACTACCTATAAACGTCCACCACACCCTTGCATCGTAGATACTAACTGATAGCTTTCTCACGACTCATGCCCTCAAAGGGCTGCGACAAGGATGACGCTACACAGTAATGAGATGGTCTTCAATGTCGGATGTCAATTTGATCAAGTTGGAAAGGATGCGGAAGCGAAGAGGGACCATAGAGGAAAAAACTTTTGCTCAGCATCATCAGTAGCACTGATGATGATGATGACGAAAACGAAGACTAAGCTACAGTCTATAGCTTTGTTCACGCACACTACAAGTTAATAAAAATCTCCCTCTCCTTAATACACGGCGGATGTTCTAAAAATCTAGGTTGGACGCAATCTTAAGCTTTCTTTAATGTTTAATTTTCTATGAGATAATACACCTCCGCGTATGGCTAAGATTTGAGAGAAAACGAAACTTAAGTTTACACGTAGGCGTAAACTTTAATAAAGTTCACATGTGTGTGTCTATAATGTGTTTTCGTTAGGTCTACGGGTATAAAAACAAAAACCATCTTCATCCTGGCAGACAACACAAGCTGTCATAATCCTCTTGTTTTTAATCAATCCATGCTCACGACTCCCACACATTTCTAATTCCATAAGACGGAAGAGCACACATGCTGGAAGTACAACTGAAATCTCACCTGTAAGTTCCTATCCACCAACCAGTTCAATTCAAAATCATCGTCATCATCTCCGAAAGGATTCACAAGAGACTCGGCAACTTTGAGCCATCCCATGTAGAAGAAAAACTGAAAAAACAAAAACAGGGAAAAAGTTTTATACCTACTGCTGCTACACGATGAACCAAAACAAGCAAATGTTGCATTACAGTATGAACAAATAAATGGCCCATGGGAAGCTATAGGTACGTAGTATTTATACTGTACACAAACTTTATGCACAAAAGACGCAAACTTTTATGTAACATTCAATTCCTACTTGAGAATCCTCTCCCGGTCAGCTACGAGTTTCACCTAATTCAACTGTTCAGTAAACAAGTGTTATATACTTTCTGAGACTACAAGGAATTTCCTATTTGCTGCGTGGTAAAGGTCATAGGGATCAGTGGATGAGTATTTCCTTGAGTTATTGGAAAATCTTCCAAAATAGCATATATGATCTAGAGCTGTCATTTATTTTCTCTAGGTTCACTGCTTGTTGTACAGTGTACAGCACAACAACGACGTAAACAATAGCAAGGTTTCTATAGTCCAACATGCTTAAAACAGATATGTGCCGTCATCAATAAGTCAAACATATGGTAACATGGTATTTTTTACCTGAAATCCCAGAATTATCATAAAAGTCGCAATCCTTACCTGAAGTGTCGTGAAAATTGGAAAGACCAGATCTATATCTTGTTCTTTTCGATTTGGATTGTGAATCCATTGACTTCCCATGATTTGGGCTGCGAAGTAGCTGTACACTGCCAGCGTGCACACCTGAAATATAATAATGAAAACGTATAGACCTTATTCTAAAGAGTTACAAGAGAAACGGTGAAAGAAGGTCAAAAGTGCGTGTGTCTCCAAAACAACGGCTCCAGCACGGTTCTCACTCCCGGTAAACATAAAGTACTCTAGAAAGGAACTTGCTTTGCCCTCGGAAGAGTGACAGATGCAGAATTTCCTTGTTTGATTATTCACACATTTTCAGCCGAAGTAAACAACCAAAGACGGTACAGTACTCGCATGAGGAGGAGGAAGAAGACGAGTGAGTAAAGTCAAGAATACCAGGTAAATTACGCATAAATTGGACTCGATGGAAACAGGATTGACTGGAGCAATCAGGTAGGGACCTTGCTCGATTTAACGATAGCCACGTTGTATTTTACCTTACGAACAGATGAACACCACAGCCTAGCCTGATTTTGTGCCATTAAAAATAGATGTAATCCTCTTTACATTTCACGCTAGATCAACCCGGCTCCTTGTTTATTCCAAACAAAAAAGGAAGGAAACAACGGAAATGACTCCTGCTCCCACTCAAAGCAACAACAAAACCAGAAACGAATCGATTCGTTCACATCATTTACACGACCATCTACTTTTCCCAAGAATCCCAGATATCCTATTGTATCTCTCCGATTTCCACCATCCTTGCTCCCCTAATCACTCCAAACTCGTGCCCAGCATGATATTTTATTCGCTGTCTCCTCTTCGGAGAAGTAAGCTGAAAAAATCTACGATTTTCCTAACATGTAAACACAATGAGTTCAGGGCCTGTCGCTGGCGTGATAGCAGAAGTTCCAGTCACTCATCCCGGCTATAATTAGAGAAAGCCACCAGAACTTTGCTCGAATTCAGCACATATTTTACTTACACCTTCCTGTTGTGTACCATCTCTCATGTTGGTGCCTCGAAAGAGCAATTTTCGCGAAGCTTGTTTCATATGGCAAAGCCTTTAAATTTCTGCACAGACCGGAAACCTGTTTGAACACTGCTTACTCTAGCACAGAATTCACGAATTAAAGAACAAAACGAGTTGAGAAACTTGCCTTATCTTGCTGTATCCTTTCCAGATCTTGGACAACAATTATTATTCTTATCTCAAAGTGAGTAAATAGATTTTCCTAAAATCTTCATCCTATCTTCAACCTATGCCTCAGCAAATGTTACACTCTTAGCCCAAATTGTATGAAAAATTACACCATTAAATTCCTGTTTGCTCAAAGCTTTCTTTTTCGCTTCAGAATTCTTTTTTTAAGAAATAGTGAATCTTATTACCACAAATCTCTCCCAGGCTATCCATCAAACTCAAGTAACCAAGAAAGTAATGTTCCTTACATTATACTAACACGGTCTAGTCCTGAACAGTGTGACGTGACGGATACGAAAGCTAGCCAATGGCACACAATGGTTCAAGAATCTGTACAAAATCCAAGCAGCCCCTAAAGTATTGTACAACAGGAAGGTACACTAGAGTTACGTCATTTATTTCTGTCATAGGATTCCACGTTACAACTTTGCTGCCGTGACAAAAGCTTCAGCAAAAGCTAAAGCAAGAGTGAAGAGACTCTAATATCCATCCAGTGCAAATATTATAGAAGGAAAGAGCTAAAAGACCAGGCTTCTGCCTACTCTTCTGACAGAATTTTTCACCATATGTTATCACAGATTCTAGCTACAGACACGATGTAAGGCCATTCTCAACACTGGAAAGTTCATTCCCTAAATAAATTGAAAACTAACCTTACTCTGTGAGTTTAACAAAATTTCTATTGTTCCAACACGGTAGAAGGTAAGCATGTGCGCGCGGATTTAATGCCTGAATTCCTCTTATAATTACTTTTTCTTTCTGCCGCTCCACCTGCGAGCCGCTGTGTGAGTAACCCCTTCAGCATTATGGCTTCCAATATCAAAACATTTTTGCCGTCATACTTTTAAAGAGCGCATTAATATCTCTCAACTTCCAAACTGACGACGATAGGACCCTGACAAGGTGTCATATATGCCCAGATAGAAAAATCGCAAGTGAACAACTTTGGAGAGCCTGCTGTAACTCTTATGTGTAGCTGGAAGCTCTCGCACTACTGCAAAAGTTCGCCAGTTAAAGTGCAATAGTTCAAGTCACACGGTTGACTTAAAACACAGTAAGTTGCAGAAAGCCAAGTGCCTAATACTCTGGAGGTCGAGTCGATAAATTGAAAGGGTCTCCTCGCTTTCTTCACTGCTCTAATGATCAAGTGCGAAGCTTCTGAGAAGAGAGGCAAGCATTTCAGTCTATGTAGTAGAGATTATCTGAATTGACTACTACAACTTTTATTTCGCTAATATACTCGTTCTCATAGTTCATACAAGAACTTCACGGCACACACCACCTCCTGTACCACTTTTATTCAATGAAACGGAGAGCTCCCTTACACTGGAGTTAATGATTTCTCCGACGACGCCCACGATACTTATTGTTCTCCATCATTTACCTTAAACTGTGGTTCCACTTTCCAACTTTCAAGTTCTTAGATAAGGCGGAGCTGACCATTTAATTCTAATAACTTTTCTCCTCCGTCCTCTCTCCATTCCAAATATATTACATTACTTACGACTGTATAAATCACCCAGGGCGTAATTCAAATCCGAATCAGCCCTTCTGCTATTGAGTACAGCTCTAAAGCTGTTGGGCACAATCTTCTACACTTTAAGTCACAGCTATACGCTTGACGCACATGAACGTCAAAGCCACGGAAATGACGAGCCTCTCTCTTCCATGAAAGCCCTTCACCGAGACTCAAAGTAACCTCCTGAGAACTAAATATGAGGACGGCGACTACACTAGTAAACAACTAATCGTACCTGTGTGTATACAAGGGGAACGCTGATCCAGTCATAGCTAATAAGGAGGCCGCATTGTCCACGGAACTTGTTTAACTCATCCAAAATGGTCTTCACAGCAAAATCATCACGAATCTTTCCCTCTTTTCGAGCCCTTGTCACAATGCTTGATGCCCTGAAAATCAATTTTCAATCCACTTCACAAAGGCTCTTCACCCACACAGGAGGAAGAGGAAGGCACGCGGATAAATTGTCCTTTTTTATTTTTGTCGTCAAATTTGATGAGTATGCTCCTTACCAAATAATGGGAATCCATATTTTGTTATAGGCCACACATTTTCTATTAACTTCATCAATAATTTCCTTTTCATTTTCCAGCAGAAGCCCTGCAAAATAAAAAACATTGCTGTATCTGTGATTGCTCCATAACGAAATGCCATGGAAAAGGTCGCTACCATTTAGAGTTAATAATTATCACAAACTAATTTCTGTTTTTTTTTCTAAAGTTCGATGCATTAATATATATAAATATTAGGAATCCTTTACACGAGTCGACCCTTTCTCGGAAATAAATGCGCATTAGTAACGTTACTGCAATTTCCTGTCCCTTAATGTTCATGAAACATTTATGATAACGTTTCGCGTAGGAAGAAAATGGACCTGATAACTACTCCGTGAATCTGGCAGTCAGTACTGGCAATGGAAGGAAACTTAAACAGACCCCAAGATTTCAAAGTTTGATGTCGAAACGTTGTAAATTTGCTGAAAGTAGCAAAAAAGTTTATCCACATTTATTTCCAACGTGACGGTAACCGCATGTTTACTCACAGACTTTCTATATACATTGCCACACTGAAAACATAATGTGAGTTGGTAAAGGGAACCAAACTTTTTACTTCTGTTACTGCCGCAGAAATGTCTATGACTGCCCCTGTGAATCCAGAATGCAACGAAAGTGCAGCTCAGCCTGCAAAAAATTAGACTGTGGGCGAACTCCGCCAGGAGAGCTAATGCATACATTTATACAAAACGCTATGGCCAGGCGGGTCTTCTTGTTAGACGAGAACCACATCCGTTTCCTATGTCCCCCCTTAGCTGTAATACATGGCTGTTCTTCAGGATTGTTTCAATTCGAACAGATCCCTACTTGTCAAATTCTAGCCGGACCGAACTTTACCGGTCTCTCCCCTCCCTTCCTCGATTTATGGCTCGTCTGTCTCGGGAATGAATGATTGTTTCACGGAAAACCTTGGCCACCGCAATGAGATATACGGCAGGTCGGATTCCATGAACTTCACCATCCATAAGGATGCTGCGCTATTTTTAGATACAGAATAGCCCCTCTTGGCATTCTCGTTCCTAAAGCAGTGTTCCAGCTTTTAATGCGTGCTTTGTAAGGAAATGGACCTAACAGATTGAAAATAATTAATTATTAACGTAACGCAAAAGACTCGACAGAAGAAACAGAGTAAAGAAAACAAGTAAAGGCATGATAATAAATACGCCCACGGTAGTTTTCATGACATCTCTAATTTATAATCGGTGCACATATTGTAACAGTAACTGTAACTTACACGGGCGGGCTAAATTCAGGTCAAGTCCTCTCCAGTTTGTATTCGTCGTATGGATTAGTGCTCCACGCAGTTCTACACGCGGTCTGAAGTATTATATATAGGGAGCTAAATTTTCTCCTTCTCTGTCTCTCAGAGCTTAACAAGCTCAAATCCAATGACGATCAACGAGCTTATCGAATAAGTTTGAGAAAATAGCTCGTTCGTGTGTGCTGCTACACCACGTGTACACCCCCGCATTTTAAGAGAATTTTTGCGGACACAAAATCCGACCGACATTCATTCCAAGGCTAATATCATTCAGCAATTTTCAGTCCACGAATTTCTTCTATCGCTGCACACACACGCATATAACGCTATCAAACGCACACAAAATGAAAGCAGTCTGAACAAGCTTATACGCAGAGAAATTCCATGCATGTTCATTTGATTTTAGTGTGGTTCGCTGACTAATGAGATTTCCTAGATTACAGTCTTCTAACTCGTCCACAAGCTTCTACAAGTCCACCTACTTTTTACTGCATACATAAGAACAACGATGATGATGATGAAGGACGCCTTGTTTTTATGCATAATCGACGGAGGCACGTTCAGAAATTCTAAGGCCTGTATTAACAGAAACTATGGCCCAATCTTTTCCTATCCAGAAGCATACCTCATGCGTAAAATATTGCATTTATACACAAATGTTTCGAATAATTTTCTCTCATGACTGCTGCTCATATTTCCTACCACGGTATGACAAAGTTTGGAACCACGATGGTCCCTACTGGCTATGGCAGTATAATCGAATCTACAAAAAAATCCACTTTTATCTAAAGCACCACGGAATGTCCCCCATGGCCGCATTTAGAATGCTCCGTAGTGCTCTCCCACAAACCTAGTTGGACAGATTAAAAGAGATTTCATTATGTGTTGCTAACCTGCATCCACCAAATGGTCCAAAGTCGGGAATCGTTTTTTAACTCTGGGTGAAATCATTGTGAAACACATGGTCATAGAGCAGCAGCAGTAGCGCATAATCGTCCGCCGAATAACCCGACACTTTTCATCCTAGAAAAACAAAAACAACATATTGTTTACACTGTGCATGTAGATCAAAACCGCACATACTAATAATCTCACTATCATCCGCTTTGTTACGTCAACACGCAGTATCATGAGTTAAGCAAAGTAACGGAAACCACACTAATAATTTGTTACACTAATATTCAGCTCATGCATGCAGAATATCATATCTGTTATCATCCGGAAGAGCTCACATTTCATAATCTTAATTATCATACTCGGGTAAATTACAGCATCGGTGAACAGGAAGAACAGCAAACAACAAAGTATGAGTTAAACTTTCTCATTACCTGTCCTTGAATACTGGCACTAACAAAGACAGCTATGGAATCCGTCCATGGAATGGATTTATATTGATCCCACCTATAAAACAACGGCATTCATCATAAACTTCTCCAAACATGAAATACAATGCAACGAACTAGTTCAGGCTCTACAGGTATTTATGAGGACTTCTGATAACAACTTACCATCTTCCCACAACTATTGTTACGTAAAACCCGAGAATAAAACTGATAGGAATTAAGTTTCCATGATTCCGGCAGTAAATTGATATCTTCTCAAAGGCCCTAAAAATAAAAATATAAACTTTTAGGGAAACATTTAAGCAGCGGAAAAACTCCTCAGCCAACGCAAGCAGCTAGCCTAGCCAATGCATCCCGATAAAGCGAACATGTTTTCTTGCTTCATTTTCTCCTTACTTTGCATATTACAAGACTGACAGCAAAGCAAGCTCTTCGTAAGCGGTTTTAACACTGCAACGGATCTCTAAACGATCTATGAGGTTTCGTACGGACTAGGATGTTTAATGCAAGAATATTCCGGCAACAGCACGCCAAAATATAAAGGCTACACTACATATAGCTGAAGTTTCTCGCTGCCCCGGCATACTACTGAGAAGCTTACAATAAGAAAGCGAGTGAAAGCTATCACGGCGACTTGAGAGAAAGAACGCATTGACGTTTTCCCTTTCCTCTGGTCTACAAGAGACGTCTATGGATTTGCAGGAGAACACTGGCGGTCTTATTATGCACCTCTGAAGATAGCGACTTGGCATGACACGGTTCGTTCAACTTACCAATAGTTCGTAAAATTTACTCGGTGGGCCCTAAGATCTGACCATGCATGAGCTATTGCAACCACACCATGCGAAAACTAGTTTCTTGTTGCATACACTTTCTCCTACCACAATAGCAAAAGCTTTACTAACCATAGTGATAACTTTCGCCATTGCCCCACTGATCGGTGGTCTGATTTCCTGCGGAATAACACTTTTTACTCCCTTCTCTTAAAATTACTATTCAAGTATGAGCCATTACTTTATTCTTATCGTTCCTGTTAACTTGGCTGGATGCACTAACTGCTGCAAAGGCCTTAGAGCGCACAGAACAAATGATACTATTGAGAGAGACATGAGGAGTGGAAAAAAACTCGTAGATCATATTACATAAAGTTTTAAATATAATAAAGGGAACGATGAGGAACATAAAACGGAAACAGTAGCATTGGCTTACGGAAACTGCCATTCTGGGATTTCTTGTACAAGTCCTTAACAGAACATGTTCGTTCCCTTAACTCGGTAGCTCTTGGCTGTAGTTTCCGGTTGGAAATCTCCTTCTGTATGTCTGCACATTTACCATATGCCATTTATGATGACGGCCAAAGAATTATACTGCATGAGCGTAGCTAAAGGTGCACTTGTTCCTGAAATAAAATCGGAGAAAATGAGATTCACATTTGGGCTCCACGCTGGTGCTTTTACTTGAAACTCAATGCGACTTTATGTATATGCAATTACACTGCAGAGACGGGTCGGTTTCCCTAGACTGTTATCGTAAGTAATCGCTACTATTTTCTCCGTGTGTTTAAAGTGTCCCAAAATCCTCTCCTACGATACACGCTCAAATGGAGACTGTGAATAGACCAAATCTTAAACTTGGACCGGCTTATTAAACACTCGATGCCATAATAGCGCCGAAAACGACGTCTCTGTACGCTACACAATCTCACGTTCATACTTTTGGCTCACATGCAAAGCAAGTTCAACCGCAATAAAAGTTTGGGTCTTTGTAGGATTTTCCAAGACTACATTTACGGTGTCCAATAATTTCGCCCAAGTTTTAGCAGGTTGTAGATCCTTTCAGTGAGACGAGATTTAGCAAAGTATGAGAGCAACCTCAACCCATTCAGGCATGCGAGGAACATTATATGAAAAGTGATTTCTTGCACAGCCAAATTGCTAATACGTTAAGTTTGGGCAGGGTGCAAAAAGTCCAAATCTACGCTAGCCAAGGACATACGTAGACTACACATTGGGATTTCGCTCTAGTCTGCATGCACCAACAGACTGTAATCGGCAGCCTTCTCCATATCACGTCTCTTCTGGCTTGAATGGCGTCATCCAGCTAAGTTCCCACGGTTTCCCCGTCTCTGATCAAAGCTTCTATAGTTAGTAGTATGTGTCCCACATGCCTCTATGCTCTCCGTCAATACAGCCACTGTTTAGTGGGAAAGATACTTGCCGTAAAAGGTAAACAAAAAGCAGTTCGCCGGTATGAAGAACTGTAAGGAAGCTTGTCTTCTTTTAGCTTGAAGCAAAGTCAAACAAATCCAAGTTTTATAACTTACTTTTGTTGTTCTTCATCTAGGAAGAATCGATACAAGGCACTGAGTGAAAAAAAAGTACCAAGGAACAAAAATAGGTCGGGCCAGACCAATTTGTAAATGCTTCCCCTCCATCTGAAACGTAAAGAAAATAACTCGAGTCATTTATCGGATAAGTCACAGAGATGTTACTGTGGGCAATTGCCGTCAACTTGTTCCAAAGTCAAACACAAACTTGCAGTTCGGCCAGCGATAACGAATTTGTAAATACCCTTCGGCATTACTCTAAAGAGTATTGCTATTTGACCAAAAGTAGACTCAATCCTCTTCAGCGTCATCATCATTATCTAAATATAAACCTTCAATTTCACGTCTCTCTGATATCATCATCATTCTCACCAATGCTCGCAAACTAGCACTGATACACCTACACAGTTTTCTGCCACCAGCGCAGCAATCCATACACAAAGTAAATAGGACTAAAATATACATCGGTCATGATAATTTTCGCATCAAAAATATGCCGACAAAGACCAGTTGAAGGCCATTAATTAATTTACTATTTACTGTTCCCCGTATAGATTTTTCTTTCCTCATTCGCAGCCATTTCGAATTCACATCTTCTCACCATCACCACCTGAAACCGAATATTTACGGACGTATGTTTCCTAATTTTCATTTTCACTTGAATTCTGTCGTTTTCAATACTGTAGTAATTCTACGATCAATATAATTTCCAAGAAGTTTGCAGAAAACTCAATCTCTCCAGTATCCAGTATTCCCAACAAAAATAATCATTCCACAATCCACAACATCCCAGTCTCCACTAGCACTCATTAGTTTCGAAAAACAGCCCATTCCACCCCACCCACTAATTCTTTTTTGTCGAATGCAGCACGTAAATCCTAATCACTTAACGAGAAACATAAATAAATGTGAAGAAGAACTGAAGCATTTTGAATGAGCTTCCACTGAAAATCAGTCATTAACAGTAATGAGATGTAACCTATCTCTTGATATGGGAAAACTGACGTTGAAAACCAGAAGCCAGGATCATTTGAAACAACTTCCAGCAATCGTTCCTGCATTAAATGCATTCTTCGGTGTAAAACTTGGAAAAAACAACGAGGTTCTTTACAACACAATCATCGTCTCGAGCGCGATTTGACCATTAACGGGCATTCAAGCTTCAAGAAAACATATCAAGCCTGTATCGTCATTACTCGTCAGTCCTGAATACGTATTCAAAACTTGTGAGAACAAAAGCAAAGAGAAATTCATAAAAATCAACGCCATTGGCATCCACCTCGCTTGCAGTTAGCAGGAATTCCACTAATGTCATTCCGCCGCACTGATTCATAGCAATATAAATTTAATGAGTATATTTGATTACGACTCTTGGTTATCTCATAAAATCGCAAACGTTGCAAAAGACATGACATGACTCATACTGCATTCTCCTACTCATTCAGTAGTTACACACTTGCGATTACTCGGAATTTCCTCCTGTCACTATAATACACTTCATACAAAGTTAAAAATTACAATCTGTTCGGCAAATTCGTCACTCAAGGTGTCATGGGAATTTACGCAATGCTAATCAACGCCGCTAAACATGGCCGTCATGATATCACTTGATGTTTGGCACAGTTGCCACCGTAACGTCTTTTCCCCCACAATTCCTCGTCTACTGACTTAACAATAATTGACCACGACATATGAAAAGACAATTTGTAAAGTGACTATGTCAATCAACGTCTCGTTAATCTGTAACAAATTGGAATGCTTACCTGAACAGTAATTTGAGGAAGCAGCCGAAGCCCTTGCATGTGGCAACTTCGCCTGAAAGTGTAAAAAACACAGAACGTTTTTACATGAATGAATCGTATGTTCACAAAAATATTTTCTTAAAACGTAGAAACGCAATAATGGCGATTTATTCAGCTCCTTTAATAATATTCTCTTTTCACAATAATCCTATCCCTTTAGGGCTCGGCTTATTCTTAAAAGTTCACCACTAACGCCATTCACGCACTTTATTCTCGCGTCCTCCCCCGGGGCAGCAATTCGTCTCAATGGCGACGTCAAGGAATTTTAATTTCGGAAAAACACAATAGATTCATTCTATAGTCAACCTCAATATTCGCCATAGCTGTTCTAACGTAAATAGTTGTCAACTTTTGTGTTCATTCTCTCGATGGGACTCAAGCAGCACGACCTTATTATATTTATTATTATTCTAACAGGAGAAAGACCCGGGAGGTGCACGTGGATGGCGGTGCAATAGCCACTGTTGTGAATAAAGCTGACTTGGTGTTGGTGCGGAAGAATGGCGTAGAAATGGCATGAAGTAAACTCTACTTTATTTAGTAGCTGCTGCTGTATAAGTATCGATTTTAACTACGACTGCTGCTGCTGCTGCTGATCTGCAGTAGTATTTTTTATATATAGTTCTGTTGTATACTTACCTGTGTAACTTACTGTCATAGCAAATTAAATTGCAACAAATTGCACGGGACTCTTTCCAGATTGAACGTTTGTTATTATTATAATAAGTGAAGTGGCACTTGTCGTCGTAATCCACGTGGATGAATTTATCTTACACTGTAAAATAATAAAAATATTATGATTATTGGCAAGACGTTTCCTATGGTCTTCCTTGTGGAACAGTTCACACGTTGTAAGACGTGACTTTAGACTAAGGCTCAAAAACTGCATGCATTCTCTTTCCTATGCCGGCATGTCGTCTGACTGACCCATTGCATGCCATACAGAAGAGTAATTACTCATTCACTACTCGTCGTCACAACAACACGTCATGCCTGGACTACCATTACGTACAGCTACTACTGCATTTGTATGCAAATACATAAAACTCATGCTAGTTACTTAAATGCCCTCAACGATTGATCTTCTACTCAGTTAGTTAGCGAATATGAGTGAGTAGGTTGGTTGTGAATAATCATAGGGAAATAAAGCCGTAAATCCTTTCTACTAGTAGGTCCGTAGTAATGCCATGACGCAGTTTTGCAATGAATCCAGTCAGGTTATTCAATTTAAAATAGCTGGAACGTTGGAGTAGTTACCGCACGGGAGGTCAGGTTACCTTCACACTAACCAGCAATTTTGATGGGCAAAGGTAAAATAATAGGAAAATCATTAGAAGCAATTACAATGACTGCACATCTCTCCCTCTCTCCTCTCTGCATGTTAATTATTACTAGCGATTTAATTTTTTTCAAGGTCGGAGCCTTTCATATGTTAGGAACATGATATAAAAAATCCACGTTGCTACTGACTACCTTATAGCATCCACTAAATCATTTTATGGATCATCATCATCATCATCATCAGCTGTCATATTCACGCATATAACGTGTCTTTTCCTCAATTACACATCTGAGTAAATCTGTCAGATTGTCATAGCATTGCCATGCCACTCCTGTGTATGAGGATGAGATACTTTTAACTGCGTATATTTCTAAGAATGAAGAGGAATTGTAACTCGTTGGAAAGAGTCCGTAGTATGTGTTTTATGTGCTTCCGGGAAAGCCGCATGGAACAATAGGAAATGAGAGAATTTCCTCAAGCAAACTTTGGCTGACGTGTATTCCGAAAATAAATAATATTAAGAAACTTCAGAGAGGGAGGAAATTACTCTACAGCCGGAGAAATTACTCAAGCTTGACGACTACGACGACTTTCATTCTATTTACCTTTCCTTTCTAGGATTTACACAGAAAAAGATACTTTGAAAAAAACAGAGATATTAAAGAGGGCTTTATAACTTTGAAAATCAATCGGAATTTAATTTACGGCTGAAAATTAGATAGAAATGCTTATCTGCATCTTTACACTGCTGTCTTTATTATCAGTTGCCTCAGAAGGGGCCATATGGTGCCACGCGAGTTCTGGGGAAGCTTTTACACCAAGTTAGGATTCAGTTCAGGGAAAAACTGTAGAAGTAGCGTTAGCTGAAGTCGCATTGGCTAAGAAATGCTCATTTTGCGTATTTCCGCACAGCAATTGATGATAACTTTTCCATAAAACCGCATCACACAGAGTGGTTTTGATGGATTAGAGCAATGGCTATAATGCATGCGACGAGGGAAAATCCCATCCTACCGCATACACGTCATTTTCTTATGAATTCGTAGCCAACTATTAATGCACGCAGCAAACAACTCAAACTTTTCAGCACATACTCATTATTTCACATGCAAACTTCATTCAAAGGTTAACACGCATACAGGGTGTTTCAATGTTGGGTATCCAGCTTGGTAGTTCATTAGCGTCAGAATGGCTGCACGTGCAGAAAAAAATGAACAGTTTCGCAAAACTTAGGTTTCCCAGAAAGTTGTTGCTAATTTGTGCGCCACCCTCCGTGCGTTTAAAAAAATAAACTATAATTTAGCGTTGTTTCTTCCGAGTTTCTGAACTTTTTTTTCAACGATTGATGCCGTTTTTCCCATTTCGAATAGCATAGCCATTTATGTCTGCGCATCCAACGATTTTGGAGCTACAGGCGTTCAAACTTCAGGATTTGTCGTTTATAGGTATTAGTGTGCCTATGAAACACCCTGAAAATACACAGATATACACATGCTACTTCGTCATCTCCATCAAAGTAATTACTGCCCAAGATTTAATAATTTTCCATTCCCAGTTTGCTTTTCAAGCTGCGAGCTGACATGAAGACTTTTCTTCTTCTTACGCATTATGCGTGTCTGATCGATATGTTGCATTTTCAGTGACTGAATAAATCTTAGCATTTAGATGGACTGAGGCCATTGAAGACTACTCAAACTGTAGCAATGTAACTTTTTCGAGTTTCTGTCCAAGAAGTAATGATGGTTCCAAGCTCATTCACAACTTAATGACCAATTGCATGCATCATTTGGAAAAAATGTAATTATAAGGTAATAATCAGGTGCAATTATCATTCCTTCACGTTCAGCCGATCAGGCTTGGCAAGAAAGAGCAACTTCAATTGTTATATAATGTTCTTAAATCTTTTGTTTGCAGTTGGAACCAATTCACAGAGAAATACGAAGCCCTAGCAGGTACCTTTTCTTCGTTATGGCATTGAAGAAGAAAAATGAAAACTACCCCATGCGTTGAGGATGAGTAGGATTTGAGTAGAGTTGGCAAATTTCGAAGGACAATTGCACTGTCACTGCGAAAGCTTCAGGGAATGAATCAGCATCCTGTGACCTTCAAGGAGTTCATGGTCTTCTAAGGTAAGAATATAACCTTCCTCAGGGTGTGTCATCCGAAAACCCAAAAATTTGAGCTAATTGAGCTTTCATTTGAAAGCGAAAACTGGTCGTGACATTGCATTCCCAATTCATGATTGTTATTTAATTCTACCGAGGCAAGTCTGAAAATCGCCCATTTCCACAGCGCCGTTCACGCCGTATGAAATTAATGAACTCCTGCCACGGCTGTATCTGGTTTTCGGGTTCTTCCAAGTGCCTCGCTCACCTCTTTGAGTTTCCTGTTTGATTTGCAACGTAAGCAGAGGAAAGGTACACTGAATAACTATACACTTGGCGAAAATCTGACCTCATGGGATTTAATGCGAAATTGCGATTCCCAGAGGTACTTTACCAAAGCACTTCGGTATAGACCCACAAAAAAATACAAACCTTATAGCAAAAAGAAGATCAGTGTCGCAAAAAAAAACTGCGTTATCCTCTAGGCCGTAAGACACGAAATTATTGATTAATTGCAGTAATCTCATAATTACGCCTACGGGATACATAATGATTATCATGTACGAAGTAATAAATTTATTACAGCCCTTTAGGAGCCCCAGCTGGTTTTATTATGGACGTTTAATTTGAAATAAACGAGTCAATTGGGCTTTGCCCATGCACATGAACATCAAATCATTTGAATTTAGTAAACATATGCGTCCCTTCAAGCTTAAAACACAGATTGAGTCAGTGCTTATGGAGAATACAAAACCCTGAATGGTCCCACATAGTTCTCTGTTGTGCTGATCATGCTCTGATAAACTGTTTCAGTTTTGAACCGGTCAAACAAATTATCTGAATACATGTGTTCACACAAGAGGATTTGCTACAGGAATGTAATACGTTCCCATGAAAGATATGATGTGAAACACAGTTTGAAACCTTCCGAGAAATAGGTTGGCAAAATGTTAATTGCTCTTTGCACAGATCACAAGGCTGAAGATAAGCTCAACTTGTCAAACATGTATAGTGTCACCTACAGGGATTACAAAGCCCACTACCGCTTCATCCACAGTAGGATACATTTTCCATGTTCTATATGACGATGATGTTGATGATCCAATGGAACCGCAGCAGTCTTTTCCATGCAACCTCGGATTTAGAATCTATGTGAAGCCACGTGTCAACTCTACCACCACTACTACTGGTTTCCATATCAAGGAAAAGAAGTTCCTGATGCAGCAAACGTAAATAATATGGTTCATCGCACTCTGGATTTGATTATGTATATCTTCATCCATTGCAACAGTAAAAGTCACCTTCTATACGTCCCACAGCTTTCTTTTTCTCCTTCTTTTTCTATTCACGTCTGCGGTGGTGGCACATATACTCTGATCTTTTGAATAAAGCATGATCGGAATTTTATTTATTCCTTCTCTATTCAACGAGTTCCAAAAGTAGGGGATTGCGCATTTTCCCCTTGGCATTCGCGGCTTTGCTTGCTTGCTCCTGGAACTTACAGGAGTAACTCAACAACATTCAATCCCAGACTTCCTCTTCTAGGATCACATGCATATTATATTAAAACATATAGTAACTTTAACCCTGTTGCTCGATCCGAGTCTTGCTTACAGAATCTCAGACGTATGCTGCCTGCTTACCGACCGCTACTACAACTTTTAAGACAGCGGCTTAAATTTTAAAGAAAGTAACATCGACCTGTAGTATGGGCCTTTACTTTCACTTTTTCCGAGTCTTTAATAGCTGGCTTTTCATGGCTATACTTTCTTAGAAAATTCTGAGAAAGTATAAAGGAAGAGGAAGAGGTGAAGCCATTCCAGTTTGCTGATCTCGTCCTTTTGCTTTCTCGTCCTTTCCTCCACACCTAGTCACTGTCTCCCTCTTACACTATGCATGTGCGGATCAAGTGAGTTTTTGAGTTACGAAGAAAGCTTTGATGCTCTCATAGCAGTGGATATGTGTTTGCCTTGCCTCCCCGGTAGCGACATGCAAACACAACCACATCCTTCACCATTACGCGTTTTTTTCGGCCTGACAGTGTTTTCCACAAGGTTTGCTCTTTTTCGTCAAACAAATATTCGTTACGTACCATCCATCCATGACAGTAGTTGAGGGGAAGCTACTACTTCTTAGAATCAAGATGGAAAGACAAAAACGATGAGCTATTTGTGACATTAAATCGCACAACTTTCAGCAACGAATTCCGCAATTTTCGCCGGAATCTGCAGAGTTAAATTAATGAAAGATTTTCGCGAAATCACTTCACAGACCTGACAAATCAAGCTAGGAAGGGACTCCGCATTGCCGGAATTGTACAGAATAAGCGCTGCGGCTGGAACAGGAAACTTCTAGTGTACTTAACCACAGACAATGAGACGGTAAAGTCCTACCTCGGGTAAACAAAAGCACATACCTATCCTCCAAACAGGAAAAAACAGGACGGAGTATGAGAATTTGGTATGTTTATATGCCCAGCAACAAGTGGCGGTGTCGGACGAAGAGAGAAATTAAGGCCAAAACAATATATAAATCCTACTGCATTATAAAGCTTAATGCCCAAATCCTAAAGCTTCTGCTTAGACAGTTGAGGTAATCTGGGTGCAGTTACGGCCCAAGTCATTGCATAAAAAATAATAATAAAAACACGTCTGGCCAAGTAAAGCTAACCCTTCAGAGACTTGCACTAGAACGCTTGTAAAAGCAGTAAAAATCGAGACATTGTCTTTAAAACGACTTTCGGCGCAA
>JAQFYD010000171.1:0-26100 GCA_034694225.1 Bourletiella hortensis | reverse complement strand
TCAGTTCCTTCCTCTTGGTCCCTTTAACACACTTTAGGCACACACGGTGAGAAAGTTTAGATGTTACGGCTGTTCAACAATGATTCGTGCAACCTTTAATGATAGAAACTTGAAACACTCTTCCGGGATGTTCACGGTGACACAAGAGAGCCGAAACTGACTCTGAAAAGCAAATACTCACGCAAAAATTAGGCACAATCATTGGGCAGGAATAGCTCTACTCGTGACAGGCCTGCATGAAGGGCCTGCAGTTTTATGGTACCGGCTAAATTATGATCACAGTGGTAGACAAGACCTTGATTGGCTTCACATACCATAATCTTGTTACGTGGAGTTTCCCAAATCATTTGTACTCTTTTGCTAGTAAGAGAAAAGCCACTACTGTCCTTGTTTTCTTCTCCCGTTCCTTTCCCTTCCGACCTACCAACCCACCGAGAATTTTTGCTACACTACTGAAAGTCTTTCAGCAAAATATTCATTCACTCATAAAAATTGTTACTCATTATTATCACACAGAAAGGGAGCATGAGCTTAATATTTTCCAACTGTATGAGCTTTCACCTTAACACAACTCCCCTCTCATACCATACAAGCGACTTTGCTTTCCACCACCATACTCCTTCCTAGTTTCGCATGGGTGCCCACGTATACGAGAAAAAACGTGATTCATGCTTTTTCCGCAACCTAAAAAGGCCTTGGATGTTAATTCTCATTACAAAGCACCATGTATAGACATGCTCACCTGAATCTATCTAACCATTACTAATATCCATTAAGTTCAGCCAAGGTCTGAATATTTAGTATTCTTACTCATAATCATGAAAGCTATTATGAATTCCGCTGGACTCAATAACTCCCATGCAGACTTGTGCCGTGGGATCGGAAACTATCTATGCCACTAGGAATTACCCTTCTTTTAATTAAACACAGCTGCCGGTGGGCCCCATGCTCCATTAAATTCACGTGATAACAAGTTCATCCCTCCCTGTTGTTGCTAGTCTCATTAGAGAAAGCTACTTTCCCTTTAAGCCAGAGTCTCGCCAGTTTTCTTAAAATTTCACTACCAGCCTTAATAATTCCGTAATCCACACTCCATTTAAATACCATGTCATAATAATGACTTCTCAAATAATACATCTTCCAAAAATTCCAAGTTTACAGCTTTCCAGTTCCTCTAACTTCTTAGCTGTGAAAGCAGGACAGTAGCAGCGTCATTGTCTTCCACCTCAGATTCTTACTCCAATCACTCCCGACTACAGAATGAATTACTTCTTTGTATCACATTGCCACAACAGGTTAGTTTACCATGAAAAGTAGCTAATGAGCATTCATACAAGCATTCCATCCATCTCACTCATGGCAAATTCCCAGAAATGACTTACACAACCCGGAACTAAAGTTGTCAGCATGGCCCCATGCTTACCTCCGTGCCAAACGGCATGAAAGCATACTTGAGGAGCGAACATATTTCCATTGAGCAGGTCAATAAGAAGCATCATTCTTGCATATACATGAAGTAAACATATTTAGGTGTTACATAGCTACGTGACATTCATTTCATCATCATCTCTCTATGAATCCATCCAATTCTTCATCTTTAGCTTTAGATCTGACCTCATGGTCAAATCTAAAAGCTTCGGTTAGCTGGTCAGTCTAGCTATAGCTATGGCATTGGCTTGTATTATGGTTTGCGACATCAGGGCGTTGTACAGACTCTGTGCTTTGAGTTTTTATGAGTGACGGCGATTGATGCTGCTGCTGCTGCATATGTTTAACTTGCTACAACTCCAGTCATAACAAGACAACTTTGTCCGTTCATTCCTAACAGTTTGTCAGACTAGGGCTGCTATGATTCCTCTGGGCTGTCTGTCTGTGTCTGTACACAAAAAAACAAGCCAAGAATGCTATTATTGGGCCATCCACTTCATAGTTGTACGTTCTTCATGATGATGATGATGCTGGCCCTCATCTTATGTCCTTATGTGATACACGGCACATATAGTAGTACGTAGATGAGTGTCAAACATAGTTTTTTTGGGAGATCTGTAGACACTATGTTATAGGAAGAAATCAATGATTACAAAAGCGGCAAGTTTCAAATAAGTCGTATTGCTAAATTTCGTTCGCTCGTTCGCTGGTCACAGGAGCAAAATACACAGTTGTCTCGTCATCGTCGCCGTGGTTGGTGATGTTGTTGTTGTTGTTATTGATGAGTTCTGATTGCATTTGAGGAAGGTATATTAATTTTGATAAGGACAAATAATAATCCTTTGTCGTAGTTACTGGAATACCCATATTAAATGTATAGGGTAATGAAGAGTCGGGTAATTAAGAGGAATAATAATAGTTGTTGTTACTATTGTCGTCTTCATGATCATCATCGACATCATCATCATCATCAGTAAGTTCTACTAAGTAAGAACGAACGTCTTCTTGTGCGTCTTGGATGGTCCTTCTTTTTACGAGAGTCTCGTTTCTTCTTCTTGTTGTTGTTCTTCTTATTGCAAGTTACCAACAAGACTGACTGATGCATTAACTGACGCAGTAGTAAGTTTCTTCTAAAGTGGAAATATTATAGAAGAAGTTTGAAGAAGAAGAAGAGTTTGGTAGTGTTATTGATGAGTATACAGAAGAAGAAAAAGAAGAAGATATATATAAATGTAATTAGTCAGTTGTTGTTGATGAGGGAGTGTGTGTGTGTATTAATAGGGATTTAAGTAAATAAATGAAAAGACCACATGACTTCGCCGAGGGTACTAGAGCAATAAAAATAATAATAACTGTTACAATTACAAATTCTACGTAGTAGTATAGTAATAGGAAGAACAACAGTTCGCTACTTTCCTCATGGATCCAAAAGTAAAACGGTTGAATGAGCTATTAAAAATTGGTGGCAATCTAAGTTGTGCCGATTGTGGAGTCAAAGGTAAGTTACATTCATATTCGGTCATGATTATAATGATATTGGGAGGGTATTAAGATGCAGTTTTAGCATGAAAGAAAGAACGTTATTAGGGAAGTTGGAATCGTTTTGAGAGATTGGATTTGATGCTTTAGTTGGGATTATTTCGTGGAATTGAATTGATGTTGATATAATTGGATGTATATTGATGGGGAATGGTGGGAGTGATGAGTAATGTGTTTGTTTGTTTATTTGTCGGATTTTCAGATGTGACTCATGCATCCTACAATATTGGCGTGTTCCTGTGTTCCACATGTGCGGGTATCCATAATCTTATGGGATCCCATGTATCAAAGACTAAAGATTTAAAGTTGGACCATTGGGAAATGAGTCAGATCAATAGACTTCAAGATGTAGGAAATGCAAGAGCAAAACTAAAATATGAAGCTCGAGTTCCTGCCAACTGGATGCGACCGGACCCCAGTTCGAGTGATACGTGAGTGACTTATGATGAATTACTGGACGTTTTTGAAAGGCATTACATGAGTGTGGGAAGGACGATGATGGAATGTTATTTTGTTTTTTTTAATGTTGAATAGGCTCCTGTTAGAACATTGGATAAATGCAAAATACGCTCGTGAAGAATTTGTTCAGGGGAAGCAACCACCACCTTATACTCAAGGAATAATGGAGGGGCACATGTACAAACGCGCAAGAGAAAATAATAATTACTACGCAAGAAAGTTCGTACTCGATGGAAAACAGCTCCGTTACTATGTTAAAGAAACCAAGAGTCCGAAAGCAATTATTAGTCTTCAGCATGTGCGTGCATTTATCAACCCCGACAAAATGCAAGATTTAGGATTTCCCTCCATGCAGATTGACCACATTGTAAATGGAAGTACGAGACATATTTTCGTGTATCATGAAGATCCGGAGGTTAGTGTAAAATCAAAATCTGTTGAGTGTGTGCTTATGCACAGTGAGTTAATTTGCCTATGTCGGGGACTGAATGCAGGTAATAGCCCAGTGGTACCAGAGCATACTCATAGCGAAGTCAAATCAGTACAAATCAATTGATGATTTGGTTGGCGAGCAACGTTGTGACCAAATTCAGGAAGGCTGGTTATGGAAAGCTGGACCAGTTCCTACTTACACACATCGCAAACGATGGTTCACGCTCGACAATCGAAAACTGATGTACCATTTAGACCCCTTTGACGCCTATCCGAAGGGAGAAATTTTCCTCGGGGATGCGACTACCGGTGGAGGATACAAGTTACAAGATCGAGGATTTGGAGAGCAAAGTCATGGCCGTTGTAGTTTCAGCTTACATACTCCCTACAGGTAAGATAACCGAGCCCTTATGCCCACAGTAAAATTACATAAGTTTTATACGAATATAAATTATGTTTGACGAATTAAATGAAATTTGCTGTTCTAGAACATTCATATTATCATCAGAGACGGAACAAGAAAGGAATACCTGGGTTTCGCTTATCAACCAAGTCCTTAGTCGACCTCTTACTCAGCAAGATAAAGAACGTAAGCAAACCGTTTCAGTAGTTCAGACACTTTTCAAAATAATATTTTCATTCTTCTGTATTCTCATAAAGTGTACTAAATGTTTGTTACAGTTCAGGCAATCCTAGTTAAGAAAAGAAGCACAACTTCGAATCCCTTGAATAACCTGCTGTCAAGAAATTGAAGGAAGGTATGAATAAGGGCGGACTTGGTTTCAGGAGAAATTTTCTGTTAAGTTTCGTACAGTCCTCGGAACATTTATTCATAATAATAATGATAGTAGTAATAATTTTATTCGTTTTTTATGAAAAAATTAAAGAAACTATGCCTCAAAGAATAAAAAATTGTAGACTTCAAGTTGTTGGACAAGAAAAAAATAGAAAAATACGTTGCGCTTGCGTTCTGTGGCATTTAGCTGCAGTTGTGTTATTATTAAGGAAAAATAATATAAGCGTTACAGAAGGAGTTCGAATCGTCTCCTTATCGTGTTCTGGTGTTCTAGTGTTCTAGAGGTTAAGTGGTAAACGTAAAAAGCACTGCACTCGCAATAGTTTGACCATAAGTCTGCAATCTGACATAGACTTTTTAGAGTTAACAATTATGTAGCAGTATTGGTTGATTTCTTTTATTGTTAGTCCATCAAGTGCCAAGCACTTATTTCCAATGGGTAACATCCCACTATCGCAGACAGCAGAACATAATGACGAATATCAATGAAAACAACGATTTTGAGGAAACAGAATGGCTGGTATGATGCCACTATACAGAGACGTCCTTATGCCGTGTTATTGTTATCTTTAGTCGTTGGCTTCATTATTTCCTTGAAATTGTTCCTCACACTTGACATTAATGAATATGGATACTACGACTATTTCTTGTAAACATAATTGCCGGGCATGTTGATTGACGTCTGGCAAGACTTGAGCTTGAAATTTTTTAGAGCAGCGATGACTATGAACATGATCTACTTCTATTATTGACGGCACCACGTAGCCCCTCTCGTCTTTTCACGTATCCATGGAATGTAATCTGCAACATAATATTTACCGTTGCAATTAACGACAATAAATGGTGTGCAAGCAAGACCTAAATGTTTCTTGTCGTACTCCATTGCACAATTTTGTAAGTTATTCATCTAGCTGTATTATCCATTGCAGCTATCTGATAAATTTTCATGTGGAAAATCGGATTTACTTGCAAGCTTGACGTACACTCCCGGTCTTCCTTTGCGGGCACATCCCTCACCCCAGCTGACAATGCCAACCTGGCTGAATTTGTCACCCTTCTTAAGAACCAACGGTCCTCCAGAATCTCCCTGACAAGCGTCCTTTCCACCCTCCTCGTACCCAGCGCAGAACATATTTTCGGAAAACCCAAACTCACTCAGAAGGTGTTGACATTTGCTCCACTCGATTATAGGAACCTCTAGCTTCTGTAGTAGTTTAGTCGTAGCTCCTGCCTTCTCGTCAGCCAAGCCCCATCCAGAAATTGTCGCTTTTTTGCCTGTTAAATCAACTTTCTCATCGCCCAGTTGAGGCAGGCAAACTGGAGTAACCTCACTCCCACTTCCTTGATCCTTCAAGCGCACTGCCTTCTTTAGCTTCAGAAGACATACGTCGCTGTCATAGCTGATTGAGAAACCACGTAGCCAGAGCCCAGATGGGAAATTAATACATAATGTTCACAAACTTCTTACTCGGCAAAGTGGTCGTAAAGACGATGTATGATTATTTTTTCAATAGAAAATCTTAAACTGTTGTCTTCCTTGTCGGTCATATTAGCCTGATCGTATCCGGGCCCTCTCATTGACCCGTTTTTCCTGCAGAGAGAAAGTAAATGGGCTTATGGTTGTCGTGAGATGCTTTCAACCACATGTCTGGTGTATGTGAAAATCTTTATCGGATTATCCTATGCATATATTTCAATACCCCAGCTCAACATCCAAATGTGGAGCATTAGAAACTAGTCGGAGGTCAAGGTTGTATCCATTAAGTATGACTTCAATGGAACTTATCTTGTATATCCCATTCATACAGTGAGCAGCTGTAATAACATGCTGACTGGTGATCAAACTGGCTCCGCAAAATGGCTTCCTTGTACCTCTCTTCACAATGGCGGCTTGCCATGGAAACTCATTCCGCTTTGCTGTTTCTCCTCCAACAATTCGATCGTTTTCGGACAGCTTTTGTCTACCACATACTGTCAAGGTAACCATAAACTCCAATTGTGATATAGGAAGCTGTAAGGAAGAATGTGGTTCGTTTCAAAACATTACAGCAGGTGTATTCTTCCTTTGCTGCGGCGTCAGCGTCAGGTAGACGTTCCGAAGGTTCCCTAGGCCGTGGTCCCTCGTGGCACATGATGACGCAATTAATACCTTTGTACAGTCTATTAAATTCGGTCGAGTCGGCGGTTTCCAAGTATAAGAACAAATAACTCCCACCATGTACTGCATAAGGTCGCTGGAAACCTTTGTTTGCTCCGCATAATTTTACCTCTCCTCCAACTCCGTCTGAAATCTTAAAGTATTCGAAACCACAGTCCGAAATACGTCGTAGGTCAATAGTAGGGCAATAAATTTGTGGAATACAACGAGGACTTCCCATGAATTCCCATTCGCATTTCATACCAGCAGGGTACTGCTTTCCCCCATTGAAGGGCGTAATAATTTTCACCACTTTCCCTGGCCACATGTCAAACATATGATTGCAACTTCTATTATAATCCTGAAGTGGGTAATCTTCCGATGACCTCTTCTTTGGGACATGGAAATCATGCAGATCGTCGTCGTCCATTATGTCATCAAATTCGGACTCGATCGTCACCATGACTCCTTCCGAATGAGCAGAGGAGACACTTGCGTTGTTGCCCCGTACACCAGCACAGACCATCTGTCATAATGTAGAGTCAAAAGTAGTCAAAACCTCACTGTAACAAACAGCACTAGAATATAAATACTGTGGACTTACAGCTGAAGAAATTATACAAAGGATAACGCTAATCCTGTTACCAGTTATCATGTCAGCAGCTTGTCTTGCTTGTGAACATGGATGCAATACAGTTCTCGAATTTAAGAACTATACAGCAATGTGTACATTCTGAAACCGTTTTCTTTTTCCAGAGCAAAACCAATAATACCTATAGATCTTCCTCTCAATGCTGTCATATGGAATAACAATTTATTTTTCCATTCATTGACGAAAGACCATTTGTGCTACTGCTATGTGCGCAACTCTTTCAGCGTAGTAAATCATTCTGTATTAAGTTTGTATTGGGAAGCCTATGTAGTGTATTTGTAAATAAACTGCCTTGGCTTTATGACAAGCATTTCCATACAAACACTTGTGTACTAATCTTTAGAACGAATTATTGATTTATGCTGGCAACAACCTCAAGACACCTCTGTAGCTTTCTTGCACGGGTGAGCCTCGGAGGAATGTGAGGGCTTTCATATGTTTACTAACATGACACCTGAAACAACCAAATGAATTTTTCTAATAAAACAGACGGCGACAACAAAACCCATTTTCATTTATAGCAAGTGTCCGGGAACTGGCAAAAATGATATAATCGTCGCCGTCGGTTCGTCCCTCAAATCCTGCGTGAGTTACTTGTTAGCATAAGGCATTCACTAACGGGTGACAGGGTCCCAAAGGTCTGGCCGATTATGTTAGTTATTTACGCCTGGCCCAATCCACTTTGCACAAGGCTTCTATAGCTCCGAAATTCGGAGCAAAACGTATCGCCGTTGCTGCATAATGGTAATAGTTACCTTTTTGGGTGTGTGTGGGCGTAACTTTTTCAGAAAGACCAGCATGTCTTCCGCCATCGGAAGACATTCACTCTATCTTACTTTCTCCTCCTCTTGCGAAAAGCACTTACCGCCACCCAAAGATGCCCAGAAGAAGAATTCGTAGCTCCTTTCACATATCACATGCATACCATTACTATTATGTTTTCAGTACAAGATTCACCGTATCATATTGCCATCTGGTTAACGCCAAACTTCAGCCGCGTATCATCCATCATTAGTTTATATACAACAGAATGTGACCAGTTTTCCGATCATAAGCTTGACCGGCTAATAGGTACTGCTGGTTATGATGAAATTGTAGTATGCTAAGCCCTTAAGACTGTGCTTTTGTCCTGAACACACTTAATCCCAGAATTAAGATACTATCAGAGCAATTTTGATCCATTTATGACATTTGCGAAAGTTGGAACGATAATGAGGACCGTTCCGCTGGAGTTCGAGCGCCCTTCTTGATTGCTTTGCCACTGTTTTTGATCGGGTACGGGGCTTTGAGAAACCATCGACCGGAGGGCTTGTTCACCCTAAGGGGTCGAGCCCTGATCACCCCACCCTTAAGGACAGGTAGAAAAGAAAGGTTTGATGTCACATGTTAATTCATACAGATATCCTTGATTCTGAACCAAAGCTTAATGTTGCCATCGGGGTAGCAGCAGCGATGGAGTTGGAAATTGAAATTGCCCTGCGTGGAATCACTGGTTTGTATGCCGAAAGTCTTGTTTTGAAGAGTGGCAAGCATAGGACATTAAGACAAGTGTTGATCCTCCTGGCACTGGTTCCTGGGTATTTTATTAACTTGAACGTTCTGGTGTATACATGAGGATTTTTCAAGCCTTTAATTTCTTGTGAAACTTTGTGTGTGCTTTTGGATTTGTAGGATTCAAGTTGGCTGACATGAGTTAAAAAGTATTTATTTTTTCATCACGAAAAAAAATTATATACGTACATAACTGTATCTGAATATCTGGACGGAGAGCTCGGTTGTATTTGTGAATAATAATAATGTTCGGTACTGTTCATAATAATACGACTGCTAACTAAATAATGCCTTCAATAACACGGAGTACTTTTGGTAATGGCATTGAAACGAGAACAGTGCCTGTTGTAATAATATTAAGTAGAAATTAATCAAGTTACATTTGGAGGGAATAGTACAGATAGAAGAAGAACAAGAAGGAAGACAATGGAACATGATGATGCCATGTCCAATAATGAAGAAGGTACAGAAAATAATGAAGATAATGAAGGACAGGAGAGAGGAAAGGAAGTAGAAGAAGAAGATGTTCTCACCGGTTTAATTGATCAAGATGAGGATGATGAGACAAGCCAAAATGATAACAATGATACAAGCCAAGAGGACGAAGAAGAGGAGGAGGAAACACCGGGAAAGGAAAGGCTAATTAGTGGACTTGCCGGCCCCATCGGAGATGATCTCACTCAGTCATGTACCTTCGATTCGGCAGTGGATGATGATGATGATGAGGATGAGGATGACGACGACAATGACGATGAGGATAGTAATCTAAAAAGTCCAAATATACCGGGTGATGAATTGGGGGATTTCACATTCGGTGAAAATCTTATTGAAGAAAGAGAGGAAAATTTGTTAAGTAGTAGCAATGATTTCGGAGAAATTCATCAGAGTGGGGATAGTAATAGTAATAACCAGAATCTAAATGACAGCGTCGATAAAGACCTCAGTGTGAATGAACGGACGGAAGAAAATGTTTCGGAGGATGAAGAAGAAGGAGGAAAAATAGTGGATTCGTCAAATGAGGATGCTCTTATTGTTTCTGACAACGATTCCAAAGTTGCCGATGATAGTGCTGTCGTAAGCGATAATGTCAATAAAAACGACGACCAGGACCAGACTGAGGATGTTACAGAAGGGAGTCAAGAGAAAGAGGGGGACGAAGTGGAAGTAGTACATGAGGATGCTAACAACTCCAAAAGTAGCAACAATAATGACTCGCTGGAAGGTGATGATGAAAAGCCAGAATCTGAAGAGGAAGAGTCTGAAGTGCCAATGATAAGAGTCAAATCGGATGGACTTTTTGCGGAAGAGGAAGACGAAGAAGATGAGCAGCACATGGCGGTAATGACAGGATAAACTTCATAATTATCTGTAGTAATTATATGTGAATTCTCGTAGATTGTCTCAAGATCCGTATTTGATGTGTGGATAGAAATTTTTTGTATTTATTAGATTAGTTCGTATCTGTTCATTTATAAATTTCTGTTGTTGAAAGGATCCAAATGACATTCATAATTTGATGCAAGTTGAGATGGCTGAGGGTGCAGCAAAAAATTCTTACGGCACGCCCGCAAGACCACGGAGAGCGGCAGCTGCGGCTGCCGCTAATGTCATTCGGGTAACTTTCTATATGTGTAGAATGGCTACGGCTTCTGGGCTGTGCGGTGATAGCGATGGTGACGGTTGTCATCATCGTTAGTTGATGATTGCGCTTTGCGCTTGCTGATCTTCTCATGTTCATGAACTTGTTGGTAAATAATGTCTAAAACACATTGCAGGAAACGATTTCCAGCTTGGAACAAGAGGATGGGGATGAATCGACTAAAGAAAAATCAAGAGACAAAGACAGCAGTGAAACATTTATACAAACTGAAGGAGTTAGCCATGAAGCGCGCCGCTGTCATGTGTGCAAGAAGGTATGGAGTAACATTTTTCACATGGTTGAGATCTCTACGTTAAAATTAAAAATTAATGTGTTGTGAAACGAATTTTTCAATGATGATTTGTTGTGCAGGTGGCGCCGGCAAAAGTTACAGTTCGGCAGTACGGATCAGATGTTTATTTCTGTACTCAGACATGTTTTAATATTTTTCGAAATCCTGATGGATCCAAGCGGCCTTTACCCTGTGCAAAATGTGGCATAATCAAACGAGACAATGTCCTTGCTTCCTGTTACTACTGGGAGACCATGAACTTTTGCTCGGACTTGTGTGTGGGAAATTTTCAAATGGAAATCGGAGGAAGATGTGCCACCTGTGTTAAAAAGGTTGCATGGGGAAGTCTAGGGAAATATTGTGTTCGATTTGGAAGTGATGTTCGCCAGTTCTGCTCTGCATTTTGCCTAGATGCGTATAAGAAGAATGCAAGAGTATGCTTTCATTGCCAGTTGGATATTAAAAAACTGAGCAATGTAATATTGGCTAATATTCCTGCGAAGTCTTCACCGAAGGTATTGCGTTTCTTCTGATGGTCTTGATTCTACTGTAAGTTCAAACAATATGCTAATTTTTTTATTATTGAATTGAACGCAGGAATTCTGTAGCCAAGATTGTGTGGAAATGTACATAGAACAGAACCTTCACCAGCCAGTAAGAAACAAGCCTAATCAAAACTCTGTCTGCGTATCTTGCACCACTGTGAAGCCAACTTTCAGAGAACTTGTCTCAGCAGTTGATAGCTTCAAAGTTTGTTCCGAGAGATGCTGGACGAAATTACTTGAGATGAAAAATATTCGCCGTCCTGTTAAATGTGAAATTTGTTCAAAATACGTAGACTTAACCATTTGCAGTGATCCAAAGTTATATGTTTCCACGCATAAGAAAGTTTATGGTTTCTGTTCACCCACGTGTAAAAATGTGTACGTTCTGAGAAGTCGACAAATTTTGGCTTGCACGACGTGTAAAGTGAAGAAATACAACTATGATTTAATCGAACACATTGACGAAGGGGGTCTATCGACTTTTGCGGTGTGCTCTTTGAATTGTATTCCAAAACCATCTGGCTATATAGTTAATCTTCGTGAAACTTTAACGCCTGCAGCAACCGCAAGCGAAATGTTGACAAAATCTCGGGCTATGGCGCAAGAGCAAAATCAAGCATCCCTCGCGACCACTGCGAGTAGAATAAGGACCAAAATCATTTCAGTAGATGGAAGCTCAAATACGGAGAAAGGCACATCAGATGAAGCTACGAAAGGTATTCGAGTTGTGAATGCTTCTGTATTAGCGAAAAACGGCCTTGGTGCAAGTGATGCAGCTGTCGGTTCTGGGCCTTTGCAAATGGACACAGATGAGATAATTGAACTGAACCCAGCAGTAAATAAACATGTCGTTGTTACCGATGAGGAAATGGATGACATCCTGGCAAGTGTTGAGTCCTGTATCGTTTTCCCACCGAAGGAGCCAAAAGAGCACAGGAATAAAGGCTGTTTGGTGAGACCGTACAGCAAAAGTGTTGGCGTTCAAGTTGGCTCAGATGTTCCCTGCGAGGGATGTACAGGCAATTGCCAGCAAAAGAAAGAAAAATATGTTCCAATCTTAATTCCAGTGTTCGTCCCATTCCCATTTTACGCCTTGGAATCTCCAGTACCGATTCCCCTGCCAGTGCCTTTGCCCGTACCGATTCCAATCCCCCTGGTTCTACCAACAAGTCTCAGAGATAATTCATCATTCGTCACCGGAAATGGACTTCAGACTCCCCAGACATCTCTACAAAATGCGCCTGTGATCACACCTACCTCAGAAATCCCAGAACCAATGGCAATCGACCCTGTAAGCGGATTTCTAGACTTAGGTGGTCCTAATGTTGGTGAATCGGATAGCTTTGACATATTAAATACGATACCGAATCTCGACATGGAATTGGGGTTGGGCGGGGGACACCATGGTGCAGGTGTTAGTCAGATGATGAATCAAACGGGTATGATACCTGACTCAACCTGTCCTATAATGGGAAATGTTGTCACCGATCCTTCGGCGGCCCTTCACTGGAGGCAGCCGCTGCAGCAGCAAACTATTTTGAGGGGAGTCACTTCAATTCCCTCCCATCCCGGGATTGGACGTGTGAGTTTTTGCAGCTCACTTAATGTCGCTGTGGTTGACTCATTGAAAGCTAATATGAATCATGTAAATTGCAGGATACTTTCGCTGTGAGAGTTTGGCAGGAATTTTTTGGCCCTGAAGCGGACCCTGTCTTATTGTCTGACGAGATGCTGTGTGAAAAGTTGAAAGAATTAGTAGAAAAGGGACGATATCCTACGGGAGAACGATTTCAGCCTAGCTTCTTACTCTACTTGTGCTTGGGGTTACAGCAGTACTTAAGAAGTCACCAAAGAAATGCCAGAATATTTTATCACAGAGCATTTGAAAATTTTGTACAAGCTTTTGTATCATACACTGAGTTTAATTATCAACAAGGTAAGATTATCAGCCATATGATTTAGCTGTGCAAATGCTAAATTTTAAAGTTGCCATGAGTTGCTGATACATTTCGTGTTTTTTAGGCATCGTGGAAACTGTGATTGACGAAAGTCACTTCTGGGAATCATCAGAATTAGGAGTCAATAGTCCTGAGGCATTGTTGTTTACGTTAGTGTACTATAACTTCAAGTTCTTCAATCTTCGAGTAAGTGTAACTCATTATTTGCCACAGCAGTTTGTTAATGCTCTTGAAGAAATTTATACATTTATGTTCTTTTCAGACCTGGCAGGAGCATGAGTCCCTTACATTTGAAAAATTCTTCGTGGGCACAAAAATTGGGCAGAATAGTCAGCGGTACAAATATTTGACGTTAGTAGGACCCTTTAACTCCACAAGTAATATCGAAGTCCCGGAGGTGGAACCGCAGAATAAGTGCTTTGTCAAGCTATTCGAATTTTACAAGTACAAATGGTAAGATGCTGAGGGGAATTAATCCTGGAATAATTCTGACTAGCAATTACTACTTATCTGTGGATGGTAGTGGTAATGACCATGAACGTCACTCTCATTTAATCTTTTTTATATTTCAGCGTTAATAGCGCGGGTCCGTTTTACAAAGCCTTCATTCCCCAGCCACCATCCAAAGGAAATTGGTACAGTGCTGAACCTTTGTCTCAGATGGAAATCTATAGAATGCTCATTCGAGCAATGATGATTAAGTCATAGTTATTGCTTAATTTTCCTGTCTCTGAATTTGTTATTGTTGGAAGCCAATTAATGGATTTACGGAATGAAAATATTTTATTATTTTTAATCGTAATTAACTCTGCAGACAGATACAATACGCTTAATGTAGTATTTTGCTTGCCGGATTTTCCGATTTAGTTAGGAAAATTGCATAGCATGTAAAATAAATGTTTCATTTCCGTTAACAGCTAGTTTGCTTATTCATTTTTCACTTATTTTTAAATAAGACTTGGCCAATTCTCCTAAAATAAGGTTTTATTGGCAGCATGTATTATAAAGCTTATTACTTTTTTCCCAGATATAAATTAGTGTAATTCTCTTTTTTGGCGGGTATAGTATCTGTCGTCGGACTGTCTGCAGAATTGAATGTGGTAGATAACTATAGAAACGAAAATTGTTTTGTAAGTTATTAGTTAAGTTTTTATGTTAGCAGTATGGGCAGTTATCTTATATCATTATTTTATGAGTCCTTCTATGAGTCTAGTGTTTTCCCTTTCATGAACTACGGCTCTAAATATGAAGAATATGTATGCACCTTTGGAGGCATCTCTGGGATCACAGCATGTTAATATTATGAAGTTTGCACAAGGTGGTTGTACTGGCCAGAGTTAAAGATTTATAATGTACAACGGAATAATGTCCCATCAAAAGTGTAATGGCCTATGATGATTTTTTAATTTTTGATTTCTCAGTAGCTTATATGTATGAATGCTGCGTAAAGTATGCTAGATTACATAAAATCATTTTGCTTTTTTGCCTCATAGAAGGTATTCAGTTTAGTAATGTTAATGATTTAACTTGTTCGTAAGTTTATCTCTTTTTGTTACTTTATTCACTTGGGATATAATGATACGTATGGCTAGTAGTAAATGTAAGCGTAAGCAAGTTCCATGGTTGTTATGAACGTATGAATGTTACTTACTCGGGATACTGTATGTTTTTTAAAAATTAAGTCACTTTAACTGTCTGCTCACAAGATGGAAGGAAGAATTCGGGTCAGGAGTTATGGATAGTTATAAAGAGTTGCGTACTAGCAATTTTGACGGTGACTTTTTTTTTCTGGTACGTGGTTCTTTTTAATTCGCTCAGCTTTAGTGGTCATAGTACTACATTGATTTTATCACTCTGATGAAAAACTGTTGTCTAATAATGTTTCTTATCTACGGCTATGTTTTTTACAATTGACTTGTAAACTTTACATGAAATTATGATGATCACACCAGTATAGTAAATGACTGCAAATCTGTACTACCGATTAGCGTTGTTTTACTCAGTGCTTAATTCCATGGCATTTCCATCCGTGGGGCATAATCGAGGACTCCAACTTATGGTGGAGTTTCGTCTACATTTGTAGTACTTTTGAAGAAAAAATCACTATCATTAGCTAGTCTATAGTCCGAACCCAATAATGGCTTTCGCCAAATCCCTATTACAGGATGATGAAGAGTTCCTTGCTACTTTGAGTTCGAATCGAAAACGTTTGAAAGGGAGAAAGCAAAGCAAAAAGCATTGCTGACGAGTGGCTGAACGCTGACGCACGAATCAAAGGGAGCGAAAGTGAGTCATCCAAAGGAGAAGTCAGTAGTAATCTTTATAAAGCTCACATGTCATTCATTCAGTGCATTCAGTAAACAAGTGCATAATTCGCCAACTATTTTCTAACTTTGGTGCATACTTTGCTAAAGTCAATTATTGGAGAAAATTTTCTGTGAAAATGTCGGGATTTTTTGGACTAGGAAAAAAGTCAGATAAAGGTGAGTGTTTATTGTTGTTACGGAAAAAGTTTGGCGACGGTGCATCAATCGGTTTTGGCGGAGGTTATTTTTTATGCGCGGTTGCATTTTATTTTGAGTACCTAGGCGATTTAAAATAATTTATAGGCGAGACATTAAAACATATTAAGAAACTGTTAAGGAAATGAGCAGCAGTGCGCTATGTAATTTTCCTACAGGATCTGAGCACAATTTAATCATGAAGTGTATATAATTAGGTGTTTTTATGTTAATGTTTTGCAGAGGTTGCCCGAGAAAGTGAAAGGGCACTTCGTAAAGTTGGCCGTGATATGGACCGAGAGAGACTAAAGCTGGAGCAAGAAGAAAAGAAATTGGTAAGAAATTAAAAAAAGTGTTATTGATTAAGTTGTGCAATTATAGTGTGAGCAGTATTTACTCCGAGCAACTAACCCTCCATCCAGGTATGGAGGTGTCTAGGTTCGTACAGGACCTGGGTAGGGACTAACTGTCCGAAAGGGGAATTCTGATTAGCGTCTGAATTGTAATTATTGTTGCAATGGAAAGTCATTTAAAAACTGTGTAATTTATTTTCAGATTTTGGAAATCAAAAAGGCTGCAAAAGAAGGTAATAAAGAAGTTCTTGGTATCCTTGGGAAACAGTTGGTGCAATTGCGTAAACAGAAGTCTAGGACCTTTGCAGCTTCTACGAAAGTGCAACAGGTAAATATTTCTGTCGTTATGGCGATAGTTTCAGGACTTACTTTGGGTTAAGATTAGATAACGTTTCAAGACATATTGAGCCAGAGTTGTTGATATTTTCGATGTACTACGAATTTTTCGTTTGAAAAACTATTCTTGTATGTTATCAGGTGAGCAGTCACACAAAATTAATGCAGTCCAATGCAAAAATGGCGGAGGTCTTGGGAACGACGACACAAGCAATGGGTTCAATGAACAGGATGGTCAATCCGGCAGCCTTATCTAACACGCTTCAAGAGTTTAGCAAAGCTTCCGCCAAGATCGATATGACCGACGAACTTCGTAAGTTTTTACAACGATTTTTAGTGGTTTCCCCGCTGTTCCTTAGGCTATTAATTCGATTTTGGCATCCGTTCTTACTATAATTTGTTTGCTTTGCTGTTTAGTGAATGATACCTTGGATGACATTTTGACTGGCTCCGATGATGAAGAAGAATCCGACCAGATTGTTAACCAGGTGCTGGATGAGATTGGCATCGAACTCACAGGAAAGGTAAGTGTCGTCTTTAAGACATGCCAAAGTTTGTTGCTATAATTTCGGTGCGGTTATAAAATATATTGTAATTTTCACAGTTGGCTAACGCCCCAGCCCCGGCCCGAGGAAAGGTTGCTAATGAATCACCGGCGTTGCCTTCAATACCGACTGAAGATGATCTCATGGACAAACTTTCGCGACTGAGATCTGATTAGCTGCTGAAGTGTCCATCAAATGTGATGATTAAGTAGTAATATTTCCATCACCCTGTGAAATCGCACTTATTTTTTTTTCTTTTGAACTTGAGCGCATTTTAAAAATTTATTTTCTAACCATCATTTGAAATTCTTGGCCCACATTCAATCTTCATAACAATAATAATAATAAAGCTTTAACTGTAACAAGCTCATTAGACTTATTTGTAATTTTATGTTGAATACTTTCGTGAAAAGATGTTTTTATGAATATAATGTACAAAAACTTGACTAGTTTTTCTCTGTGAACGGGGTGTATCCATAGCCAACATCGTTGTATTTTGTTTCGGTCGAATGCAAGAAGATGAGATGGAACTAAAAGTCAACGTTCTACTCTTGTTCCTTTGAGTCCTTCCAGCATGAAATCACACGGTAGCCTAGGCATTTTGTCTGAGCACCAAGGAAGAATGCCCGTCTGACGATACTGGCGACTATCGTAGTACACCTTGGCAAGTACCACAAGTATTAAGCAAACTTCTAGTGCGATGACCACGGACCACCACTCCTTATTGCTAGAGTCTGGTTCCTCTGTCTCACATAGATCTTGTTCACGTAGTTGGTATAGCTAAGAACAAATAGTTTGCTTGGTTAAAATATTCGTGCTGTCAATTTCTTCATTAAAACCTGAATGTAATCAGCGGGGAAACCTATGCCTCAACTTCTAGAGCACGCTAACTGCATTTCAAGGTTTTGTCGTGTATAACTCACCTTTTCGGGCAGATTGAGACAAGAAATATTTTTCACTCCGCTCACTCTGTCTTTGTACTTGGTTAGTAGCAGCTGCAAGTTTAAAAATTACTTTTCATTAAAATTTCTCTCGCAACTACTGTCTCACATCATGGCCATTTATTTTAGAGGCCAAGGTCATTTTGTACAAGTAAATCAAAGCGTCCCGATTGGACGGATAGGATATTTCCTTTCTCACTCGTTAGCTTTATTTTCATAAGCTATCAGCAGCAGGTCTACAGAAGAAGCACACTTACACTGCAACAGTCATAAACCTTTCAAAGTAGCTGTTTTATGGTCTGTTCTACAAGTTTATTTTTGAAGCTATTGCACATCCATTTACTCATCCATTGTATCTGTTTTCTCGTTTTAAAAATGATCAAACTGTATGCATCTGAAAGACAGAAGATGCTACATGCTAATAGCAAGCGCACTTACGTACCAGAACTTTGGCAGTTTCGCAGTCACAGTGAATACTGTTCTCTTCTAGGCTGATCTTTCCAGGGCCTTTCACTTCTTCGCTGAGAAGGGCGGTCATCACGTCTTTGGAAAGCTATAAAAGTACAGTACTTTTATTAGCCTCATAGCACATTGAAATTACAGTATCATGCTACATGGTTCGCTGGTGAGCCTCTATAGTTACAACTAATACTGGAAGGCAGATCCCTTGTACTGTGTGTAGGCCTATAGCCAATTGCAGACCGGTGAATGATGATGACGGTGATGATGAATGAGAAAATTGGGTTGCTGGAACGATACTTCCAACACCCCTAAAGTAAAGCCATGTGGCTGATTGTCTTGCACGTAGCAGCAGCTGCCGCAGGAAACGCATATTATGAATTTCTAAAAGCTTGTCTGTCCGCCCGTGCGTGTGGCTCTGCACGAAGGAAAGACTCGTTGTTGAGAGAGAAAGCGAAAGAGAATTATGAACTCACTCTTGTAATGCGATTTTGAGCCAAGTAGAGAATATCAAAATGCTTTGCAAATTCCGTTCCTTTGATGGAGCTGATGTCTTCAATTAAATTGTTCTCTGCTATGAGTGTTCGTAGGTTCGTGTAGTTTTCCGTCTTCAGTTCATCCAACCCAGTAATCTGGTTATTGGAAACGTTCAAAATCTTAGTATGAGGAGATATATCCGGAAGCCGGGTAAGATTCCTTGAAGAGCAGTCCACGTTCAGCATAATCGATATGTTCTCTCCGCGGTCTGTAAAACTGACGAGTGGGTTGTCCTTTTGGTTCTTCTTACGGTAAATAACGTAAATTCGGCAGGAGCACTGAGGAGTTCGGCTACATTCTGTCTCTTCCGCCTGTGAATTTCACATGTCAGTGAGTAAGTACCTCTCTCAGGGTCTGCAAGAGTGACTCGAGTGACACTAGAAAAGGTCCGAATTTACTTACTTGTTTAGCCTTCAACGCACCCAGTATCGTGAGTTTCAAGAAGCTGTCTGCTTCTTGCTGCCTTGTGCCTATGCAGTTGAGTTCGCCAGCGTCCATAAAAATATCATTGTTTCTACTGTACAAGGGATACAATCGATCCTTTGCTAAGCTACAGGGAAGACGATGGCTTCCTAGCCATATTTTCTCTATGCTTGTTAAATTCAACAAGGATTCAGGGATTGTCATTAAGTTTTGGTTGCCCCTTAGATCAACCACGCTCAACTCTGACATTGAACCTTCTGAATACTGGAATAAGGATTCTGGCAAAGACTCCAAGGCATTATAGGATAAGTTTAGTGTTTGTACTGTGGAAGGAAGCGTTCCTACTAGTCCATTTCTCGAAATATTGCATCCCGTCACGCTAATAGAACGGATTTTTGGCATTAAGAATTGAACTTCTGTCAAATTTATTAAGGGCGATCCCACAACTTGAGTACATGTTGCATCTAGGGCTGTAATAACCTGAAATAAACGTTCAAGAGGTGTGTCATTTATATTCATTTGCAGATTTACCAGCTTTTTTGCCTCTCCAGGCAACTCTAACTGGTATGGTATGTCATTTGTGGTATCATTGTACAAAAATGTCAGCAACTTTTTGGGTGGGAGTTTTCATGATCATCAGTTATTACCTTGAGGATTCGATCGCGTAATACTACAGAGTGTTTCTGCTCAACGAGTTCATTGACACTTCTGCAACCGCCGCTAATATTAAGGTAACATTTGTATGTTTCTTCTGTCTTTCCGTCTGCTCCCCTTGTCGTTATATTCTTACATCTTGTCAAGCAGTCGTCATGCTGTAGTACAGCAGGGTCGGTGAAACACAGAATGAAGACAAGAAAGATATGGAATGCAATCTGTTGCCCATCCAATAGTGCTTTCCTGGGCATTTCCAACCATTCACGCTCCACCTCCTACTTCTCATCAATCAACTGCAAAAGAAAACAGATTCATTATCATTATTTTCACTCCAAATGATTTCCAAGAAAAATGAGAGAAGATAACCAGACCACAACCAGCAGGTGGTCATTCAATATACTTGTCCGGAGATCCTAACCTGTACACCATGCCCATAAGCTTTGCTTGCGTTGCGCTATCACATGCCAAAATAAACAGCCTAGCATTAATTATCATCCTCCTGTGGGTTCAAAGAGAAAGTAATCCACAAGTAGTACTTTGTTTCTAGGTCAGGCATGCCTGCATGCACTACATCCATTCATCTGTACATGTACTACACGCAGAAACTTACTATGAGATTTCGCTGGGCCCAAATTCCCACGAAGGATCTATATTTTCCGGAATCATTCGTTTTTTCTAAATCCTTAAATTATTCGGCTGTACGCTCAGACTCCTGCTGAAGCACTTATGCTAACATAATTGAAAATCTCAGTATTCATAGTCCTCCATGGAAATCAGAAGGAGTCATCCTTGTTTCAAACATTCACGATCATTCGCCCTTTAACCGTAGCTTAAATCTCATACGATTCAACTAAATTCTTGAAGGTAATCGCTGCAGAATTAGCAGTTACGGAATTCATCCAGAAGTTATACAGGAGCAGTGTAATATGCTCAATGCGTGTCCTGAGAACTTCCTGATAATTTAGCCATTCTAATCAAGGAGGGTATACCCACCGCAAAACGGCCTTCATTCCCACGCACACAGCTCATAAGCCGCAATACAGATGTGGCTAGTCAAATCAACCAGCATCTCTTTCCAGGCTACCATTCTTTGTAATTTAATTATGCTCTAGCCAAAATCCTAAATTTCCTTCCGTATTGGATCGAACTTCCATATGCATGTAAATGAGCCCAAACTTTCAGCATCAAATTCTTTTGGATGTAGCTTGGAATTAATAAATTGGTTTAAGGGAATCAAATGAGGCGAATTAAAATCTATCGGCCATCACACGTGGTAACGTAGCCTTTTAACGCTTTGAGTAGTAAGTTATTTGACTTTGAAGCCTTCAGAAACTTTGTGAATGCAACGAAAAATTTACTGCTGCTCGCCACAGAAACAGAAAAGTTGCCACGTTAGCAAGAAGTTGTTGCTATTTCTTAAGAAAAGTAATCAAGCTAAAGTTTTATCTGGACAGGCAAAAGCATAACCAGTAGATACACATCTATCTTTGGATGAAACTAGTTAGAAAGTGGCAAAACCACATTTAACAAGCTATGGATTCGGATAGGACGGCAGGACATTTAGGTTCTGTATTCATTAGAAGAGTAACCAAGGAGCTGTCAAACTAGGAAGAAAGTAACGAGACTAAGCTAACGAAGAAAGTATTTCTCTTCCATGATTTTCTGGAGGAATCTATAAGAACTCTCGAAACTTGTTGCAACCAAGCAAGCAAAATGGTCACATCCAATCTTACTTTCAGGGCTTCTTCAGCACGGGCAGACATATAGATCTTTCATATGGGTGCGAATGTGAAGAATAGTCCCTCATTATTATCAGTCACTTTTAGAATTCTTAAGTTTACATGGACTGGTTCTAACCAGTGAGACGATGCCTTACAAAGCTAATGAACTACAGCTTGAAATAAATAAAAGGAAGAAAAAGAGGGATTCTTATCACATACACTCCTACTGTTTGGAGCGTGTGTCTAAGAATACGTGTGTATACGCTGGATTTCATGGGTAAGTTTTACGTGTGCAACTGCAACTATGAAGAAGGACTCTCGTAGTGTCTTCGTGACAATGCCGAGAGCCAAGAGGTAGTAAATCAGGGTCCGCCATCTCAATGTGTATGGTGCCTATACATGAAGCACCCTAAACTTCAAAGGGCCACTTGACTTCAGCATACCCTATTGGATGAGATGAGTTAAAAATATTTACTTTCAATGCAGTACATAAAACGGAACTTGGTGAGAAACAGATCAAATCTTTACTCGTGTATATGGTAGGCAGAATAAAAAGCATTTGACTGTAACATATAGCCTTCTACACACGTCATCCAGCAAGCTATCACTGCACAAGCATGCTCATCAATAAACAAAAAAAACCTTACTTGCCAGATACAAGTTTGCAATCCACGTGTTACCCCACTAGATGACTGTATTTTACATGGCTCACTGCGCAAAACCTTTAGTTATGCCTGTTCTGGGAAACGGCAGAGTCTGCCTTAAAAAGGAAAATAATTGTGCTGTATACTCGAAGCCACTTTGACAGCTGTCTTACACGCCCTTTTAAGTTTCATTGTTGCTGTAGCTACCTTGAAAGACTTTTTCTTTCACTGTAATAGGGAAAAAAATCGCCTTGAATCGACACTACGACAGTTGGTATAGGCATGTAGCTATGAAGATTGGGAAAAGTGTGGAAAGGAAGCTTTGAATTAATGATAATTGATTGTATTTTGCTAAGACAAACCAACAGACCTTCTGGTCAAGCGGTTCGGCTGATACAGGAGTAGGCAGTCCTTTGCGTATAAAGCCGGAAACTGACAGTGACAGAGTACATGGGGACGGCAACGTTAGCACGGTGACATGTTTACTATGGTGCAGTCCTCTGGAAATGTAATCCTGTATGGCTAAAGCGTACTAAAGCCTTTACAAATGGAGGCTGTTGCACGCCAAAGAAGGATCGATTGATATCTGGTATTATACCGGATGCTGAGTCCTCATCAGACCACAAAGTCATGTATTTCGCATTTATCTATAGTTTTCCAAAGCCTCAGTGAATCAGTGAAGGAAAGGAGGAACCGTCCTACGACAATTCTATTTTTATTATTCCGTAATAGCAAGTCTGATAAATCCACCACAATTCCTTGCTCACTGTATTTCTTTACGGACTATGTCATTAATGCTGCTTGCGTATGCTATGGCAATCCCAGCTCCACCGCAAAAAAACCGCAACCAATTTGCAAATTTCAATTGGCACGGAGAACTCACTGACGCTGTATTGCATTTCGGTATTGCCTGTATCTCATTCGTTTTAAAATAGAGATGACACATTTCCTCCCTGATTCCTCCTATTCCTACAATCAGGACGTTTACCACAAGGAGCAAAAGTTGCGAAAGGCATGAATGTCCATGAATTTTGTCCCCTTGCTGACTCCTGTAAGACATAAAATGTAACGCCTCGGTGAATGCCTGATGTAAACTTGGCTGTTATTGTTGTTTGAACGGAGCAGTAAAAATAAACGTGGCTTTATCGTCAAATAACAACAAGAATTGCGTCGAATGTTTATCTCGTGAATTGTTACATGTAACAGCATGAGCCATCGGGATAGCAATGCGTATCATTCAGGTCATTAGGAAACCACAAATCTAATTGCCAGCACTAACTAAATGTTTGGAATAACAAGAAACTCCGAGAATTAATCAGTATTATTAATGCCATTTAAAACGTGATTGTAAGCATCATCGTGATGCGGCGACGGGGGAATAGAAACAAATCCCTGTCGTTATTGTTTAATGTTTAATTTCCCAAATCTCTCCCGACTTCATCCCAATGGACAAAATTCTTCTAATCAAGAGAAACTTACACACTTTCCAGCAGAAGCTTTCTCTTCAGGGTCGCTGCTTGAAATATTGTTCACCGGAAACAGCAGAGTGTTTGCTGATTCTCAGTCTACCACTTGCTTTTGAATTCAGCCTAAGATTGGAAACTCTCACTTTAGGCAATTTGGGTTGAGTAAGATTGTAAGCATGAAGGACTCAAAGGATTAGTCATTTGATAGAAGAAGAAATAGCTTTTAAATTGTTTGCAACTTTTTCTTTAGATTCCTCCTTGAAAAACTTTCAGCTTTGATCAGACAGAGTACACAAGAAACTAAACTTGGGCCCTGTAAGATGCGCTTCCCCGATTCTCGATCTTGCTACCCCTTTCTTGTAAGCTTTTAAGCCATTTGATTACCATTTTTCTCAAGAACTTCATTAAGTTTCCTTGAAATTCTATATAACTGTACAGCATGGGGTAAACAGGAAAGTCAGAGCGTAACCTTAGCTGATAGCTATGGAAAATGCACAATGTGCAATAACAGCTAACAGACCCGAACGGAAGTATGCGTTCCCAGAAGGAATACACAGGATAGCGCCTCTGAATGGCACTCATTGAAAATTAAATGTCCTGAAATGATTGCCGGTTCAGTGCTCCGTGTGCGTTTTCCTATTTACATATGCACGCAACATAAGGTAGCCTGGCAGCATATGACTTCTACTAGGTGCTACGGTATACTACCATTGCCACCACGTGTCTCGAAATGTTTTGTGTCCCTTTCTATGCTAATAATATCATATCATAAGCCATCACGAAGGAACGATACTTCTTCAAGCTGGTACAAGATGCAGCGTGGTTCTTGACACAACCTACAGACATGAGGACAGAGTATGTGGAGCAAGGAAGAGATGAGTCTATAAATGGTGGAGATATGCCAGGCCCTAAGTGTTTTCATTGATTTGATAAGTCCTTTGGTAATAAGCCATATGCGTGGGTATGGTATATGGCTCTAATCCATGTGTATCAAATTTCTAGAGGTCCAAACACTTGAACACAGACCGCATCAAGTTCCTGATGGTTTCGCTCCTGAAAGTTATGCTTGGAAGCAGTACAACAGGGCAAGAAAAAGCGTAGTTTCAGAGTCACTTCATAAGATGCTGGATGCTTTGACAGAACTATGTTAATGCTTGGCTGCAAGGCACAGGTCCCATCTGGAATTCTTGCTAAAGGATGTCCCACTTACTTACTAACAGAAGCAGCTTTGCCCAAAAAATTACCCCGCACATAGGCCAAGAATACACATATGAACGTTTATTTCAGCAAGAAAGGATTGGAGGTTCATTAGAAATCAGGGGTAGAAATTTATCAAGAAACTGATTTGACAAATACACGAAGCGATATGAAAGCATGTAGGAATGTGGGTTAGGCATGTGTGAAAGCAGCGGGGCTAACAATAATTGATGACATCATCTAAATCAATAGGTGAACTATCTGTCACTGGATAAGACATATTCCTTGCTTTCACACGATATAGCAGTCATGATTTGCTCAAGCATCCCATGAGTGCCGCTTAATACTGTGCCAGTCCATGCTACAGAGCTGTTATACCAAGTATTCTACATCTAGCCATAACTACTCGAATAAATCCATTACCTCAAGCTTATTATGATGTTCGGAGGAAGACTGTTGGAGTAAATAGCTGTGGGAAGTAGATGATGAGGTCCTATACAAAGTTTTCCGTCACAAAAGTTTTCTTCTTTTTCTACAACTTCATCCTCTGACTCTTCTGCTCCTTTGTGACGCATAATAACAATTATTATCACAGGCAGCTGCAGTGTCTTACATTATCACCACCATTATGTAGGAGTAGCACTAGGCTTGGTCCCTTCCTCCTTATAAAACTACTTATAAACGGAATACTTATCAGCTGTGAACGATGATGATAATGTTTCCCTTTAGGATTAAGCCATAAAGGTCGACTGTGGTAGCTAGTAGTCACGTCACGAAGTAGTAAAATATGAATTCTCTTCTACTTCTGCTGCTCCTGTTGTTTAAAAACAGCCGTAGACGGATGAATCTACACGCGTCTTGGTTAGCTGCAGCCTCCGAGTATAAAAATGCCTAA
>JAQFYD010000170.1:0-26206 GCA_034694225.1 Bourletiella hortensis | reverse complement strand
GTTGTTGATCCGCGCAGTAGCTATGGCAACGACACAAGGAGCTTCAAACTCGACCAAAACCGACGCTCATAACATTTTCCTCTCGACAGGGTTTCCTATATACAGCCATGTAATGAATGCAATCCAACTATGTTGAAATGACTGGTATCCATGTTGGTTGTGCAAGGGAAGTTTTGGTTCCGAAATTCCAACGACTATAGCCGATGAAGCCGATACAACCTTACTGTCGTGTCTGTGTTCTTGTGATGACATATCCAAAAATGCAATCTGCCATCGAGGGTCCACCATACCCTGAGTAACGCTCCGTCGGTATAAATAAATGCGTAGCATAGATTTTTTGTGCATGGGGATAAGTTCAATTTCAGCCCAGTTCTCCGGGACGCTTTCGGCAGTCATGATTTTGTTTAAAAGGATGGTTACAGTCTCTGTCCAGCTCTCTGGTAGGATCTTCAATATAGAGTTTGGGATTCCATCCGTGCCAGGAGTCTTGTTTGATTTTAGTTTTCTTAACATGTTTACGACTTCTTCGAATTGTATTGGTGCATCAAGGGCTTGGTTTTGGGTCGTGTATAGAGTAGTTTGGGTGGCATATCTTGGCGGGTAGACAGCTTTGTAAAAGTCGGTCCATTGATCGCTTGTGATTGGGCAGGTTGTTTGACTTCTGGGTTTGCATATCTTTATGGCCTTCCAGAATGATCGAGCGTCTCCGTTGGCATTTGCTGAGTCGGCGATTTTGTTGTAGTATTCCTTTCGTTTCTCCTTGCATGTATTTTTGTACTTGGATTTGGCGGTTTTTTCTCCACAAACGGCGTCTTCTCCCACATTCAGTTCTAAGATGAGATTTTGTCGGAGATTTCTCCATTTCCGTCTGAGTATCCTGCATGTCTTGTCAAACCAAGGTTTGGCCTGAGAGGTCTTAATTCTGTTGGTGGTAAGTCCAAGCGATTCTGCTGTTTGCATGATGTTTTCCTGTAACGTTGAGCTGAGTTCATTGCAGTCCAGTTCCGTATCGATGCGAATGTTGCCCAGTTCGCTTACAAATCTTTCGTATCCAGCAGGGCAGATTCTGATTGATCGTAGTGGGTTCCGTTTCGGCGGTGGAGCGGGTTTCAGTTGGAAATGGCAAGAGAGAGGGAGGATCCGAGTCTCCGAGGTTTTCAATTTTGAACCTGGTTAGCAGGTGTCATGTTGATACTTGTTAGGATGTAGTCGACTACACTTCTCCCGTTTTGCACATAAGTGAAGCTATCACTTCCAGGGCCGGAGCGGCCGTTAAGTATAACTGCGCCAAGGTCCGCGGAGAAATCTATTAAGGCTTTCCCTTGGGCGTTGATTGTCCTGTCATTTGAGGTCCTGGTGCGTGAAAGATACGGCGAGGGCGCTTAGTGATCCCAGGATGATCCATCGAAGGCACACAGGTCACCGGTGCGGGCATTGAAGTCTCCACCGATTAGGTTCCTCTTCCTCTTGTCTTCGAGTTCATTTATTTTGGCGGAGAGTTTTGTTAGTTCTTGCGGGGCAGACTTGGGTTTGAAGTAAGCACATACTATAGTGAGAGGTTGGTTTAATAGCTTAGATGTAATATGACAAAGTTTTGGTCTATGAGTGGTGAACCGTCAACATCGAATTTATTTTTATTTACCAGAATTATAATTCCGTTCATGGCACGGCCCGAGTGTGAATCGCGGTAGGCGGGAGAAAAAATAGAAAAGTGGTTTGGGAAAATTGGGAGAAACGAGGGACATTGCACTTTTCCAAATTCAAATGCAATTTCCAATAAGTGCAAAATAATTCAATGCTTGCTAGACGCTCATGCTAAGAGGTCATGCTGCTCGGTTGTTCCTGGAACGACAAATAAATACGCCTAATGTCAATGACATATGAGATTGCTCTATAGCTACTGCTTTGCTGCTATCATTGCTTTGCTAAAAAACTAAATACTGCTGGTATCATTGCTTTGCTAAAAAACTAAATACTGCTGCTATCATTGCTTTGCTAAAAAACTAAATACTGCTGCTATCATTGCTTTGCTAAAAAACTAAATACTGCTGCTATTGCTTTGCTTGCTAATGCAAGCTGGTCCTTCGTGTTAACTTTGCTTTGCTGCTGCTATTTACCCATATTACGGGCGCTTCCGTAATAAGCCTCATTTGCATGAGCTGATAGCGACTCTAGTTTATTTATATGGAACAGCTGATGCTGCTTCCATAGCGTTAGCATACTATTACATAGTTGTAAGGTTGTATTTACTTCATTTGCGTAATCCCCAATGTAAGAAGTTACATTTTACTTTTGCTTTCATTTGTGTATTCTTTTCTTTATTTATGCTTGGCCATCGGTTGTTGTCAAACATCGATGGTCAATTAAATGTAATTAGATTAAGCTTGTCCAGTCGTAGCTACTGTCAACGTTTTGGCAGTAGCCTACGTCATCAGTCGGGCCCTATATAAGGCTCGGCTTCTTAGTGTTAAGTATCTCAGTACTTCATTGTTCTTTCTCACTTGTCGTTGTCGCCATCTCAGTGGTTCAGACAAGTGGAGTAAAGTCAGTTAATGAATGATTTATGTGACATTTATATTTATGAATATTTTCCTTTTTGAAAATAAATTGTTTAAGTAATTAGTTAAAAGTAACTAAAGTTTTGAAGTTAGTTATTGCATTGTTTGTTTACGTTTAACTTGTGTTTTGTTACAACGGTCATCGTCATCATTGAGTTAGTATTCTCTCTCAAACCTCTCATTGCATTCACCGCTGACAGAATGAACGGCTTGACGCAATTAACGACGACAACACGGGAGAAAGTAAATATTTTGCCTTTTATTTTCACTGCCTTTCCCAGTCTACATGCATGCTTGCATTGCGCGTCTTTGTATGAGTGCGTCTAAGAGGATGAAAGGTTACCTTATTTGAGTTAAAAGTCAAATATTTGAAGTCGAATGGCTTGGGGACCACACATGAGTCTCAGAAGAAGCACAACAATGATGATAACATATTTCCACCTTTTGGCTGTTCAATGGTTTGCTAAGTCTTTTGTTTATATGAAAGCTTTTTTTCCAGGAATTGCTCTTAGCAAAGAAGCATCCCTTCTCTTCCAGCACATTGCCCACCATTATCCTCCCTATGAGGACATTTCGCTGAATGTGTGACACATTTTGAGAGACAATTCAATTGAATTGGCTTGCTTCTACAGAGGAGAAGAGTCTCAGCCCTTGCGAATCGATCCGTTTACTTGATGCCATTTCCAGGCTAAAGTGGCTCTCATTTTGAATAAAATGCAAATACGTGTCCAATAAATCCAGAGAGTAAGCCAAGCTCTAGTAAACAGAGAATGCTAATAAAAACCATACTCTGCCATAACACTTTGGCCGTAAAAGTACGAAATAAATAATGCTGGAGAAAGGAAGCCGCCTAAGAAATTTAATGGAGTTGAGTTCATTTTGGTTGGATACGACGCAGTCACGATGGCAGCAATGAACCCTGGGTGAAGCGGAACATGCGGATCAACATGTTGAGTCTACATTTTGCTAAAAGTTTTTCTAATGATAGCATCATTTCCCTTGAACCTGTAACGCACAAATGGTGTCAAAGGCCTTAAGTTTCCAATAAAGCTCATAAATGCTGCCATCGAATTCACATGGGCCGTGTTATGTGACTACACATAATACTTATTTCCTCCATAACACTCATACCTTGCCCCTTGCCTTCTGAACGATAAGTACTGCCAATTCGTTCGAAAATTACGTAAAAGTTCTGTTCTTACTTGATACTTTGTAGCGGCCAAATACCGACTCACGATGTGTGTCTTCCAAGTCGTTTGCTTTCAATACTCGTTCTGTCGTTTGGCACCAAGAAGCGTGAGCAATGCATAGAAATGTATGAAAATTCGTCTGAATTTAGCAAACAATTCTGGATTTCAACTAAGGAACCACAAAGGAACTGAAAAAAATTAGTTCTCATGTCGATTTCAAACTTTATTTCAACGACCATACCGCATGGAAAGAATGGAAAATTTTGGCTACAACTAAGCTTTGGAAAATGCTTGTAGCGGTACCCCAAAGTCGGGCCCAGGAACAGACTAATTACATTTCCTGTCACACAACGGCCTGCTGCTCGCTGGTCGCTACGTGAATTTCCGTATTCTTTTACAACATCAAAATGATATCACACTCGGGTGTAGAAAACGTGTGATGATCACCACGACGTGGAGTGTCTAAACGGGGGCCGGAATATGCCTTCATCAAGCCGCGCGCGCTCTTCATAAGTGTGAGTACATTCTTTAGATGTTAGGAACATGATGGATGAAAAGCTGCAACACAGTATTGACGAAATTTTGGAGATGAATCCAAGAATAATTTCATTTCGCTCACGAATCAACCACTAAAGAAGTGCAGAACGTACGAAAAAAGAAAATGACTTTGACGGAGCTTGTTCATACGTACACGTTCCGCAACAAAGTTTAACTCAATCTCCCCAAAGCCAGAGTAAGCAGGAGTCTGAAAGCTGTCAATTATCTATCCTTACATCCTCCATTGGTGACTTGACTCTATAAGAATCTCTTATACATACGCACGTTTATCTCTGCCTTCGTGCTCAAGGGAAAAAGACGGAGACAGGAAGTAAACTGAAAAATAGGGATATGACGAACCGCGAGGCACTGGTCAGCCGTTCGCTCTCTATTTCTTATCTTGATGATCAATCAATGCTCTTACTCTTAGTTCATTTCATCCTTCATTTAATTCTTGAAAAGGAGCTTTGTTTTGACGAACAAAAAGCCATACCACGCAGCAGCACCAGTTGGCTGACTCAGCCTGGGAAAAGATAAGAGCATTACGAAAAGGAACACAAATGGGGAGTCATTTGTATGTGAATAATATTATTAAAAGTATTGCCATGCATGGATGGAAAATTCCTTTCTTTTTCGTTTGGATCTTACTGAGAGAAGAGAGAGTGAGAATGGCTAGAGCTCTGGCGGCGTCAACGAATTTCATAAAAGCATTAACTGCTGAGTAAATAAGGCCTGAACAAGATGAGGGTGATGACGATAGCAATTGGCTCAGGATGAGATCCTTTATTGGGAGCAACCGAGCCAAAATTTCTCAGCACTGAATTGCACAAAGTTGATGACACCATGCTAATATCGTCATCATCACTGCACTGCAGCAATGCTCGCATTCCTGCTAACTCCAGTATGTTTCCTTTATATTGAAACCTTTGTGTGAATAAAGGAACGACGAAAGACGAGAACCTCATTGATACTAATCATATTAAATAATAATCTTTGCCTCATCATCGACTCCCTGTGATGCGTGTGATCAGTCAAATAACAGAAAGCAAGTCAGCTTACTTTGTGTATTCTCTTTTCAAAGGTTTTCAAGCGCTTCGAATTTTTTTATTTAAATAAATGACACGTAGACAAGCCAGTTATAATTAAAGAATCTAAACATGACGACGACGATGACAGTGCCTCAATTCAGGGTAATCTATCCAGCGCCGTAAATTCGTCTACAGAGTTTCAAGCTGACTTCGATCTGTCACGCTAAGCTTATTCCCAGCAACCAAGGTCTTAGATGGCTCATCATCACGCAGGAAAGACGTGGCCGTGTGTTTGTCTAGAATGAGCGATTATGTATGATAATGAATATTTTGGAAGCAGGGAGCGGAGAGTATGCGACCGGTTTTTAAAGCATAAAGTATTTTCATAATGTTGCCAAAAGTTGCTGAATAGCTGCTGTAAGACTGAGCCAAAATGTTAGGAAATGGGAGTAGCGGGTGGAAAATTAACAGCATAACCGCTATTAGGACGAAGATGGTGATTATTTAGAAATGGCGTATAACTTACTGATTCGTGAGAGTTTGAACGCATCCGCTGTGTTGATGACGTCCACAAACGCCTGAAGTTCAAAGCGACTCGCTTCCGCATTATGGAGTACAAGGGCGTATTTGAATGCTGTCTGCACTTGAGTTGTTCCTTGCTCGAATACGGCACCTGTGTACAAGCAGAAATAAAATTAGGCCAGTTAGCCGACACTTACTCCCAACACTCAATAAGCTCCCACCAACGCATAGTCACACAGTAATTCTCAAGGCTAATTAGCACCAGTAGTGGCTTAGAATATATTGGGAATAGAGAGTAATTCTATGTAAACTTTGGCCGTTTTTCACTATTTAGTTCGTCAAATTTTAAACGGAAAATTATCCTTTAACTGAGTGAACGCAGAACAGAGCCAGAAAGAAGCGAGAGGGAAAGTGTAAGAAGAATGCTCTGAAACCAGAGCTGAGGCTAAAGGACATAAATCAGAGGTTGAAGTTAGAGCTGCCATATCTCATGGTGAAATAATGTCATGTATCACCCACTGTTACCGCCATTTCAATACTTTCCCCTTCATCGTCCTTCTAAATTAATCCACTGAGACTTCCACAACATAGACTCCGCCATGTATTTTTCTGTAGCTCCCCCGCATCCATTTCTCTCAATTTTTTCGTTTTCTCTTGCTTCATTCTCTCTTGTTAGAAACGCATACACAGTTCCAATTTAATTTCTCTCTCACCACACACACACGCACAGAAAACCCCCTCGAAATTCAGTTTTGAAGTTGGTGGCAAAGATACTGGTTCTCACTGTAAGTGTAGCAGCCCACGTCGCTTTCATGTGGGTCTACTTTCAGCAGCCAAAAAACAAGCTAACTTTTATCCACTGCAAGAACTTTCCTCCATTCTAATGTAATCTAAACTTCTGAAACTGGTTTTTATGTGTAGGAGTAAAATTTCCATAATTTAAGAAACGCCATAACGTACACAAGGTTCCCATACTTTTCCTTTCTCGTTCTCTGTCTGGTAACAATTTCAATCAGTGGTGATAACAGTTCAGTAGAAACTCTTTAATCCGGCCTTCGATAATACGGTTTTTCTATATTACGGCCAAATTCTTCCTGTCCCGGCGTGCCTCCATATGAAATACATGTAGAAGGCACCCGTTTATCCGGTCTTCGATAATACGGTTTTCCTCTAATCCGGTCTGATTTTGGCGGCCCGAAAGCTCATATATGTACCCTTAATACGGTCAGCCATGCTGAAAAAATGGAGTGCCCTCTCTTGAAGGCAGCCAGACATCCTACGAGTAGCGCGTTTGGTGAAAATTTGGCGTCCTATGGGAGCGTGCATACATGACATCATCGTGGGGGTGTGTAGGTCATCCGAGCCTCCAGTACGCACTATATTAGCGTACATACTAAAAACGTGGTGGGTGGGTCCCAAATTTTCTGAAAAGCGATGACGTCATTTATGGACGCTCCCTATGCAATGGTTGCCTGGTTCGATGCTGAATTCCTGCTTCCTTCTGCAATCCGTGTACGGAATGCATTCCATGCATTACGTATGTCTTTTGCATCATTTTCTACGCAAGCACATATTCTCAAAGCTGCAGAATACCGAATATAACTTGCATCCACCTAATATTTGAATCAATTGGCAAATTAATTAATTTGGACCTTATTCTATCCAGCTGCTTACGTATTACAAGCAAAAGAAACTGATTGACTATGCTAATTAGTATACTGGATGCTTTAATACGGCCAAGACCGTATTATCCGGTCAAAAAAGTCAGTCCCTTGAAGACCGTATTAACGAGTTTCTACTGTACTCGTGTCGTAGATGATCTGAAAAAGTGTTGGGAATGTTACTGGTGATCTGAGCAGAGCCGGTGATATGTCGGTAAGAATTTGGGAATGTTGCTGGTGATCTGCCGTGATCTATGGCATAAATGGGATGACTGTCGCTGATGGCTGTTCGTTGAATTCTTATGAAATCTTATTTTGGCATAATCCGTCGTTATGAATCGTTTGCATGATGGCTAATTTTTGAATCCTGACGCATAATTAACCCTGTCATGACAGTTAATCTTTTACTTTCGACTGGGCAACATGCCTAACCGTTTCTTGCAAGCGGCTTGAAATTACTGCAGCAGAATTTTACACCAAAATTATTGTGTCAGAGGAAACTGGCACCAAATATGTGCTGTAATGCGAAACGTATGTTTGTATTAGCCGCTTAGGTATGTATATGTGTCTGCATGTATGAACATGCTTGTGAGTATCGGAACGTGTATGGAAGCATGGAAACCGGAGTTGTGGCGTGACATTAAAGCTAGTATAACGTAAGAGATCTGAGCTCCAGTTGTTTAGCATATAATTGAGATTATTCGACGAACGAATAAAACATGGTGGCAGCGTGTTAAAGAACTTGACCTCTAGTGCTGAAAAACATAATTTTCATAGAGATTGAATTTATTTTGAGTGAAAATAATTCAAAATAAAGATGACGACCACGTCGACCGCAAGTTCAACTACCACGAGTACAACGACGACGATGGCGGGTTCAACGGACAGATTGCAATTCCATCCACCACCACAATTTTCGTTCGAAGCCAAGGAATGGCCAACCTGGAAAAGAAGATGGGAACATTATTATACCCTATCAAAGTTAAGCCAGGAGGGAGATGAGTTCAAGATTCATGCTCTTGTGTATTCCATGGGCCAGAGAGCGGATGAAATTCTTGCGTCCTTCAACATGTCAGCAGCGGATAAGAAGATTTACCAGAAAGTGCTGGATGCTTTTGAGGCACATTTTGTTGGAGCAAGGAATGTGGTGTATGAGCGGGCCATTTTTGGGACAAGAAATCAGATGGATGGAGAATCTATCGAACAGTTCGTCACAACTCTCCACACTCTTTCAGAGCATTGCGACTACGGAGCGCTAAGGGATAGTTTAGTTAGAGACAGACTGATCCTAGGAGTTCGAGATAAGAAACTCAGCGAAAAGTTGATGCTCACAGAAAGATTGGATCTGACTAAAGCTGTGGATATCGCCAAAAGTTGGGAGTCCATCAAGAAGCAGAGCAAGGAGATCCAAGGTGAAGATTCTTCCAGTAGAAGTGTGGACCGATTGGCCAAAGGAAATTTTAGCAAGAAAGAAAACTCTGGAGCTAAACCTAGCCACAAGAAAGAAAATAGACCGTGTCAAAGATGTGGATCCAGTAAAAAGCACCAAGGGGAATGTCCAGCGAAGAATTCCGAGTGCAATATCTGCAAGAAGAAAGGCCATTGGGCAAAAGTATGCAGATCTAAGTCGACCCGGAAGGAGGGTGAAGGATCAGCGAAAGTTTCGTTCATTGAACAAGTAACCAGCAACGTCGACAGAGAGTCCAGGTGGAGAGCAGCGATTCAAGTTGGATCGAAAGTCATAAATTTCAAGCTGGATCCTGGAGCGGACGTTACTGCAATTCCAGTTGGAGAGTTCAACAGAAACTGGAGAGGAACTAAGTTGGATCCTTCTGACAGAAGTTTGAAAGGACCGGATGGCAAGGGTCTCGTTGTTGTTGGTATGACCAGAGGCAACTTAAAATTTAAAGATAATTCCATTGTTGAGAAAATCTATATAGTGAAGGAACTCCGTGTGCCATTATTGGGTTTAAGAGCTTGCGAGGACCTTGGACTGGTCAAAAGAGTTGACCATGTCGATTCTCGCTTGGACGTCCAAAGTCGGCCTGCTCATCAGCAGGAGGTGCGGACTGGACGGGGGCGAGACTTCGGGGATGTACAGCCTGAGGAAGAATTCCCAAAATTGTTTACTGGACTTGGGAAGATTGACCGGCCTTACAAGATTCGTCTTAAAGAAGATGCGAAACCATTCGCCTTATCAGCTCCTCGTCGTGTTCCATTGCCATTAATGGACAAGGTCAAGACCAAGCTAGAAGAGATGGTCAAGGAAGGAGTGATAGCAAAGGTGGAAGAACCGACAGACTGGTGTGCGCCCATGGTACTGGCACCGAAGCCAAATGGAGATATTCGCCTGTGTGTGGATCTAACCCAACTCAATAAGTGTGTGGAGCGAGAGTTGCTGCCAATGCCAGTAGTGGAACACACTTTGGGACAGCTATCGGGGGCAACAATATTTTCCAAGCTGGATGCCAACAGTGGATTTTACCAAGTGATGCTGGATGAAGAGTCAATGAAGTTGACCACATTTATAACTCCATTCGGGCGATTTATGTTTCAAAGAATGCCAATGGGGATCAGTTCAGCACCGGAAGTTTACCAGGCAAGAGTGAGCCAGATTTTGGAAGGAATTTCTGGAGTAGTCATATACATAGATGATGTATTAGTGACCGGGTCAACCAAATCAGAACATTCAGAGAGACTGAGGGAGGTCCTAAGAAGGCTTCAGAATGCTGGAGTTACATTACGTAAGGAAAAATGCAAGTTTTACGTCAATGAAGTGGATTTCCTGATCTTGTCAGTAGTGAAGGCATCCGTCCCAACCCTAAAAGAATTGAGGGAATAACGAAGATGAGTGCTCCAAAGGATGTGTCTGAAGTAAGAAGAATTCTAGGCGTGATCAATCAGTTGGGAAGATTCGTGCCAGGATTATCAGAAACTGTTAAGCCACTGAATGAACTGCTACAGAAAGATAGAGAATTCACGTGGGGAAAGCCACAGCAGAAGGCATTCGAAACAGTTAAGAATGTGCTTACGACCGAACCAGTGTTAGCACTTTATGACCCGAAGCGGAAGACGAAGGTTTCTGCTGACTCAAGCTCGTATGGAATTGGAGCCTGCTTATTTCAAGTCGGAGAAGATGGGAAATCAAGGCCAGTCTCATATGCGTCAAGAACATTGTCGCCAACTGAGCAACGGTATGCTCAGATTGAGAAGGAAGCCTTAGCATTGACATGGGCTTGTGAAAGATTCAGGGATTTCATCCTTGGCAGTCACATCATCCTGGAGACTGACCATAAGCCACTCCTACAGATACTGGGATCCAAAGGTTTAGATGACCTCAGCCCAAGGCTTCAGAAATTAAGAAGACGCCTCATGAGGTATTCCTACAACATTATTTATACTCCAGGGAAGCAATTGGTAACAGCGGATATGCTATCAAGACAGCCATTGAAGGACACTGTCGACCGAGAATTCCAAGAGGAAATTGAAGCTCAAGTTAGCTATGTTTTAGCTCATATCCCAGCCACAGATGACAAATTGACTGAAATTATGACGGCTCAAGAAGATGTTATACCATCCAGAAGTTAAAAGAATACACAGTGAATGGATGGCCAGAAATCAGTCATCTTGATAGTGACCTGAAGAAATACTGGACAGCACGGGATGAACTCACTGTTCATGAAGGCATGTTAATGCGTGGAATCAGAGTAGTTATCCCGAAGAAGATGCGAGAAGAAATCCTGGGGAAAATTCACACAGGTCACATGGGAATTTTTAAGTGCCGTGCCACAGCAAGAGAAAGTGTTTGGTGGCCAGGCATTTCAGATGATATCGCCGAGATGATCCGAAGATGCACAGTCTGTATAGAAGAAAGAAACGATCAGCATGAACCATTAATTCCGAAGATTAATTTAGAAGATTTCTACTCTCGGTATCCAGAGGTGGCTGAGCTTAGCAGATTGACAGCTGCAGCCGTAATTGAAAAATGCAAATCATTTTTCGCCAGACATGGAATACCCGAAGAAGTCAGAAGAGTCAATCAAAGGTGCATAGTACACCGTCATTAGGGTTGGCCGAGTAGCGAACTTCATATTCGATCTGTCCTCATGGCTGCAATGATAGTCCAGGGTTAGTCACGATTAACCATACATAACTTCAATTGACAGCGCTCAGATTAAGACCACTTTTGGCAAAATCGGTCAACCCTTACTATAGGAAGTGCTGCCATCAAAAAACGTTACACCTGGACGATCTTATAAGGACCATCGAGGGTCCTAAAAAGGGGGATGTGCTGTAATGCGAAACGTATGTTTGTATTAGCCGCTTAGGTATTTATATGTGTCTGCATGTATGAACATGCTTGTGAGTATCGGAACGTGTATCGAAGCATGGAAACCGGAGTTGTGGCGTGACATTAAAGATAGTATAACGTAAGAGATCTGAGCTCCAGTTGTTTAGCATATAATTGAGATTATTCGACGAACGAATAAAACAAAATATTTACAAGAGAATGGTGTACTTAGTTGGGAAAACGGTGCAATTTGGGGGAATGGTGGCGTAGAATCAATCTTGATTTCCTGCGGGATTTCATTTTTCCGTGACATGCGGACAGTATTTGGCCCATTAGACTTAATTGATATGATTTCCATTTAAATTCGTAGTTAATATTCTTTTGTATTTTAAATATTTTACGGTAGAAGTAAGTATTTTGTACATCGTTTGACTATTAGCACAAATCACCTGTAACATTCCCAAATTCTTACCCCTAGATCACGAGTTAAGGACAGATCACCTACGACACGACTACCGTGATAATTACATTCTGTTATTACTTTGCAAAGTGAAATTTCCTAATTTTCATCATTCCCTCCCCTATTATTATTTTTCTCGCTCTCTTCCTTGCTCTCATTTCCCACGCTCACGTGTCTGCTATGCAGGCTTCCAACATAATGATAATACGCTAAAAAATTCATGAAGTTTTCCCTCAGTTCTCTCCGATAATGACGTTAGCTTTTCTCTGAAGAATGGGAATGCCATGGTGGCTATGATAATAAGCAAGAAAGAGAAAGTTAATAAAACAAGTTATTAAGAGACAGGGGGAGAGGTAGAGGGGAGAGGGAAGATGATTAATGCAAACATCTTGCAAAAAATGAAATGAGAATTGCAGGGACAGCCGTCAGTGGCTAAGACATGGCAGAATAGAATTTTGCCGAGAAATTTCTACCTTTTCAGAATGGGAGAAAGCGAGTGAATTGCCAAATTTATAGGAAGACGACGAAGAGAAATTTTGAGGAAACTGATGCCATTTCACAAATGGGAACATTCAAAAGCTCTAGCTAATATTTCTTCAAGGAAAAGCTCATGATTCTTCACAGCATCCGACTTTCAGCTCTTGTGTAGCTTGTACGCGTTTACTTTCTTCGTTCTTGACTCTACTTTCTCGCTAAGCTGCACATGTACGCATACTCATTTCCCAACCCAATTTCCTGGCAGAGAGGAACACATTTTGGATAACAGTAATAAGGCTCGCATATGTTTTATCTAAGGCATCATTGCGTTGCAGCAGGGACAGGTGGGCAGCTGTTCCCTGTGGCTAGCGCCACAGAACCCAGAAACACACGTTACCAGACAAGTCTGCATCACCCGCACACATTTATTAAAAGGCCGCACACATTTTGCTAAATGCGTGAGGGAGGACATGGAAGAGCAGATGCTCATCGCTGGTCTCATTCAATATCAAATGACCGCCTGAATCATTTCCATAGAAAGCTAACTTTTGTTGCTGTCGACCTTACTCTCTTTCTCTCGTTTCGGCATCATTTGAAACTTTGAAATTTGCATTACTTTGTTACATAAGCGTGCAACTTCATACATTTTTGAGTATCTCCATCAGGAGATCCGCTGAAGGTTCAAATATTTTCGAAAATTATGCGAAAGCTTGCCGCAAGGCGATAACGTGTAACATGTTCATGTAGCTCAATGCGGATTAAAGCTGAACGGAGAAGAAATTCGTGAGGAAGTAAAGGTGTTTCCTCAAGAAACGCTGAGCTGGTTTACTTATCAATGGGATGTTGTCTTGCCGCGCTTTCCTACATGAACGTGTTCTTCTCCTTGAAAACCTGCTGTTTACATAACTTTCTCGCTTTCTCTTCTACTTCATGATCATGAGAGCCAGCGGAGCATCCACGGGTAAAGTACAGAAGTTGTCAGGAGGTTTTCCTGCTGACCAGGGCAGACGACAGATCCGGGAGGATCGAAGACCATAGGCCCACTTGTTACATTAAATAGCATAATTAAAATGTCATGTAAATATTCATATAAATACTGGACCACAAGAATGGGCCCACCATCAGTAGATCAGTAATATCAGCAGCAATCGTTCATTGTAACCCCTCTGTACTCAGTTTACACTTTATAATATTCTCCCATAATATTCTTCCGTGTTAAATTTTCACAGCCTTCCAAGTAGTCACATTTTCCCTTTCTTTAGAAAAGTCGTATACTTCTATCTCCGTAAACTTGAACCCAAGTTGACCTTTTCCCCTCACTCTTCCTCCCTCGTTATTCAGCCACAAGCCTGAATAAAGCAAGTGCTAATGTGTTGTATTATACTTTCACCCGTGCAGGTATATAACCTTATTATTTCCCATTTAAATACACGTAACTACAGACCGACGCACCAGCTACAGTTGCAATAGTCTGCCGTCAATTCTTCCTCTACACTATAGTATGCAAGTACAGCTACTGAACCGCAATAACGCTGCAGAAAAACCGCTACTGCCTCCGCTGTATTTATGATGATGTGCTCCTCCAAAAACTTCGTCGTAGTATAATACTCTTGATGCTCATGATGCGGAGTTTCTTTCAAGATAATATCAAGGTTATGAAACGAAGGGAAAGAAGAGGCTTTAGTGGAATTTATAGCACACATTATGCTACCCACATTTCATCCGCACTTAGCCTCCGCCGAATTCCCTAGGCTGTGGATACGAGGAACTGGTTTTAAAGGCAGTAAATTTTACTAGCAATAACGGAAGCGTCCGGATAACGGAATTGCTCCACATTTTTGAGTCCAGCGCGATAAGAACTATCGACCGTTTGTAACCGTTGTTGGTGTGACCTGTCGCTTTGAAATAACTTCGTAGCAAATTTGTTTAAAAAAAAACAAATCAGTAAACTAAAATATTGGCTTTGCTCGACAGATAACTATAGGTTTCGCCGTTATCAATCCGCCTCCTCCAACCAACAGCTACATAAACACCCTGGCTCGTCTGTAATAATATTTACGGAGGCGCAAATGGAGACAAACAGGTTGGCCGCGAGTTTGAAGACAAAACTCCCCACTCTTTTGTATAAGTTGTTAGCTTCGTATGCGGTGAGTCACAAGAAGATGAACAAGAACAATGAGAAGAGGGAAAGGAGCAACAAGAAAAGAGGCAGACAGAACGCATGAAGAACAGCATCTTACGAGAAAGTGGAACAAGAAGGGAGAGACAGACATCATTCACAATTTAAGTGAGCAGGAGGGAACAAAGAGGAGAGAGGAAGAAGAGCGGGTTTGCATCATAAGAGGAACAAAGATAAATCTACTCTTTCTTCACCTCGATTCCAGCACCACTGCACTGCTGCTGTTCTTATATAAAGGACTACTGTATTAACAGCAAAATGTACAGAAACCCATTTAGGATCATCAACGTTATTATTACATTTCTGCAAAAGGAAGAAGGATATGGTCCACGTCACACGAAAAGTTAAGAGACGGTAGGAATCTTATGAGATTTCTCTGCTTTCTCCCCACCACCTACTTTCCCTCGTCTCATGCGCACATTTTACGCTCTCCGTCATCTTTCATTATGTTCATCCCACTACGACTGCTCAAAATAATGTATTCATTCCATCCTCAAAAGTCACTTTATTATCTTTCACATTTTAACACAAGGACAACTCGCTTCTCTTTTGCTCTCCTTCCAAAATGTCTTGCAACTAATTTCCTCACATTATTTCTGTCGTACGCAATCAAAGGTTCCATGAGTGAACTTAATGTTTAATTATTCATGAGGACATCAGTGTACGTACTGAACATGACAGCTCTATGTGCAACATAGCGAGAAAGCAAAGCTGGCATTGTTAAGCTCATTTACGAAAACTTATTTCGGCCCAATGAGAAGGAGAAAGTGACAATTTTAATAATAATAAGGCTATTCAAATCGTTCCACGAACAACGCAAAGAAATGCGAAAGAGGACTACTTCTTGTGAGAACCGTCACGAATTTTTAATTCTTTTGGACGAATAGCTACGGACCTAGAGGGATCCGTTCTGCAGTAGCAGACATCCTGACGAGTCCTATTTCCCTCGGAATAATGAGGAGCAGCAAGGCACTTTGAATTAACGCCGTCGACTTCGACAGAAACATTATAAACCATTTCCTAATGCTCACACACAGACACTCGCATGCACAAAATTCACAGGCAGAATTAGTTGAGACGCACTAAAAAGATTAGAAATCACACATCTACTCACTAACTAAACAATTTAACTGCTTTGCTCGGCTCAATTCCTTCCCACATACTTTTTGACACAATTATTCACTTCACGTTTAACCTTTCACGGAAAAAAGGGTAATGAGTTCCCAAATTTTCAGAAGCCCACAACACTACGGAAGCCAACACAATGCAATAAATAGTTGGAAATAAAATATTGGAATGTTCACAATCTCGGTGGATCCAACTGTACTGTAAAGCTAAGGTGGAATCAGACCGAGCAACACACTTCCTCATCGTGCGGCAGTGGCCAAAGTACTGAACGGTAGGAAGCCTCCTCCACTCTGTATAAGCTGCAAGTTTCAAGCATGCGGACGCGTGCCGTATAGCCTTCTATTGCTTGCTTTCCACACAAAGTTACGTACTACTTGTATAGTTATAGAGTTCCGCTCCAATTTATTTCAGTTTACTCACGAAGACACACACGTTATTTTTATTTCATGAAGTTCAAGTGAATCTTGCAAATTTTGAATAATAACCTGCACAAAGTCAGCGCTTTCCAAGCTCTTGAAGCTGGTTCGTCATCGTCATCATAGGTTGAAGTAGAAGGTCTCCATTATACCATCCCGCTTTCGGCTCTTCTGTACCGTGTATTTATTATCCGGTATGAAAGCAGGGAGGGGCTGAAAACTTTTTTGGAAGTTTCATCGGCAAAGCACAAAATTTTTCCCTCGGATTTATGTGCAATTATTCTATATGTAAGTTTGAATTTAATCAATTGAGAAGTCTCAATTATGGTAGAGTAGTCACTCAATTATGGCGACTCATTTTTTTCTGATTACAAATGCAGTTTATGGATTCAAGTCAAAAGCCTGGTAGCCCAAGTTATCAGTCGGATAGTACTGGCTTCGGTGTCCCATTTATGAGAGGATAGGGGGATTTACGGATTCGCCTTAAAAAGCAAGGGCTCCGGAGCAATTACGGAACAGTAATTCGTGCCACGAGTGAGCCCCGTGGCTGAATAGCTAACGCACTGGACCTCATAAAGACGGAGGACTTAAGGGACTCGGGTTCGATTCTGGCTGGAGGCAGAACCTGCTACTGGATTTGGACTGCGATCCCTATACTGCACGGGTTCACTGCGGGGAAACCCATATTTAAGGCATAGTATACTTTGTACCTTCTAATATATATGTCTTTCACTGAAAATCAGATTGTAAAAACTGAGTGAACTGACAATAAAGAAGAAACAAAACACACAAAACAAAACAAATTCAGCCAAGCTAAAGGAAAAGCCAGTCAGATCCTTTCGTGCATGAGGAACGTAGGCTATTCGATAGCGGCAATTACTTTGGTGGGGAAGAATTGCCAAATAATCACTTCAGAACAAAGCCCAGGTCTGGAAAGCAAACATTATCACCGATACCTCGCAGGTCGTACATCAAAAGTACTTCGTCAGTTGACTGAATCAGGTTCTTTTGAATTGCCAACGTATTCTAAATTATAGAAGGATTATGCGAAAACTAATCCACGCCGAAGCATAGAGCACTGCATATCTTTTTTTAGCAAGCGACCTAAAAGCGCTTACCATGCCACGCTCCGGAGCAACTTGCTGTGGCCAACTCCCCCGGCAAGTTAAAAGCATCGAGGGTACAGTAAAATTGCGTGAATATGTCAACTTCCTTGCTTGTTTTCTGTGATTTGCTTGAACAATGACTACGACTTGGTCAGACGCTCATCGTTTGTATAGTGGTATCCAAGCGATTTCTTCACTTTGGGTTTTAGAAGTTGCTCACAGTCTGACTTTCATGGCATCAAGTAGCGACATCTGGAACACAATAAAATTCAGGACGAGTCCGGCAATTAGAATATAAAAGATAACTGCCATACTACTCAATGAAAGCTCGTCTTCAGATTCACCCGCATCTCCTGAATTCCGTGGACATCCGCTCCACTCCATCCACCATTGGTTCTGTAATTGCATCAACGTTCCACTCTCCTTTATCCTGAGCACAGCGACGTTGATTTGGTACCTGCGAAAAAGAACGAAAGTCATACAAAAATATCAGTAACGCCGCAAGCAACTCGCAAATACAGTTGACCGTAGGGAAACAGGTAACCTGTGTTTATTTATATTACAGGTAACCAGTAATTACATGACTGAATCTGAGGGCTACACATTTTCGGTTATTTTCGTTCATGCAAAGAATGAAAAAGTTTCGTCTGGAAATACATAGACCTGACTTGAGTGCTCAAACTCTCATGACACAACAGATTTTTTGTGAAGGAAATCAGAATTGGTCTCAGAAAAAGGGAAAGGGGACTACGGGTGTTTACAACAATACTAATAAGCAATTTCGACTCACTTGAGAGGTGACCCCAGTGGCGCGGCTACCCCGATATCCGGAACCCTTGGCATCTAAATTCCTCCAAACTTTCATTGCATCGCATGGCTTTCTTTCATTCTTGTCTTACGTAGTCATTCTTTGGTGATTCAATTCTAACGCGAACTTTCCTGCAACCCAAAGAAAGAACAGAATTAGACGAAGAAAAACACTGAATACAAAGGAAACCAATAGCCATCCCCTTCCAGTTCTCGATATGTTCACCATGGATTCGACCTAATCGCTGTTCACCTACTGTTCTTCTCACGAACACGTCGAATTCCATCTACGTAGGTCTTGACAAACACATGCTTCCGGTCCTTCATAAAATCCCACATTTTCGAGTAAACTCCAAACTGAGATTTCTGTTCTTCCCATCGTCATCATCGTCGTTGTTGTTGAACATAAAAGAAAGAAATACCATCTCTGATGTCGTGCCCAAAATTCTCCAGCAAGAGGACACCACGTTCATCTGCCCCACAAAAATTCTGGCGTGAATTTCTCTCGACAACCACTCTATCTGTCTTTCATTTCTCAAGACATCATAAAATTTGAATCACGTTCTTCACAAATAAAAAATCTGCAGTTCGCTGACGGGGCTTTTCATTTATTTACGAACGGAACACCCCACAGGTTTAAAGAAAAATTAAATGAAACGTATTGTCGTTCGTTTTGCTCATGCTCCATGCGAAGTAAAAAACTAATTCATCTTACCCGCAAGAAATTCCACGTGTAACCAGATGACAGTGTCTCATACTCAACTTCTGTCTGAGAAGCTAAATCTTCTGCAGAATCGATTGGAGTCACCATTCGATTCACCGTGCGAACAGCAGCAAAATTTGCGATGTATGAAGAGATCAAAATTAACGTGAAAAACCACCACATTGTTTCTCCATTTTCCACAACTAACTAAAACAGGGAAACTGTAAGAAAAGAATGGAAAAAATGATGATTTACCTTAGAGAAATATCACTTCCTTGTTGGAACAAAGCGGCCAGTGAGAACCACATGGGATCGTTAGACACAGAGACATTATTTACAACGCCATTTTATACCATTTTACATTCTTATGGGTTGAATCTGGACACGAGAAAGAGGACAATGCTGACCTGGAACTAAAATGAGGTGAAAATAATATTATTTCAAAGTAATGAAACTGAAGACACCAGGGTTAATTTTCTCTCTATTACTGATTCCCATAGGACATGAATGGCTTGGAAAATTCAATCACCCTTTCTCTCTCTGAACTTATGGAAAGCGCTGAAATTGCGATGGTAATAACATCAAACGCTTGTAATTATTACTTTAACACGACTCTTGGTAAATCAAAATCCGAGCACTTATATATGGTTAACGCATGTCCGTACAAAGTAAGCGATATGAAACACATGAAAAAAGACTCACCCTTCGAATAACAATAACCTCCCCCACCATTCCATTCCAATTCCCATTTGTTTCCTCAGCTTCATAACTTCCCATCTGTAACCGTTCGGATTTCGTCTGCAATAAAAATCATATTCCGTAATGTAAAACACATTTTTCTTCCAATTTCTTGTTTCTCTGTGAATGCACACATGAAGTAAATCATTTTTATTGTTTTTGTTTCCTCCTCTCAATCCCGTCGTGTTACAACGCCCAACTTTCATATTTTCCCCTTAATCTCGTTCCTTCATACTCACTCTTTGTATCCCAAAGCAATACCGTGGAGAAAGTACAAAAATTACATGTAATTCCAAGCACATTGGTGATTTTGTACGCGAGCTCCTTGCGAAATCCCGTATACGTGTCATTCCCAGGGCAACCGTTTTGCGAAAAACGCGAAAAATGCGAATTTTCTTATTTTGGGGGTGGTTACTATATAGAGAAGGACACTAAGCGCGACCTGACCCCGATTTCGAAAAAAAAATTTGGAAAACCGCGAAAAATGCGAAAAATGCGAATTTTTGAAAATAAATGCGAAAAACGCGAATTCTGAAAAATAAACGCGATTTTGAGTCAAATTTGCTAAAAATTGCGAATTTTATAAAATTTTGCCCATGAATTGCGAATAAAATCAAGAAATTGGCCATAAAATTTTGAAATAACTTAGTGACCGAAGGAAAGACTGGAGCTTCGCCCTCTGAAATTCGACATTTTAACCCAAAGCTGACTGTTCTGACTTTGGAGAAGCACCTTTGAGCGAGCTAGCAGGTAGACTTTTCCCACAGAGTTCCAAGAAATAGCCATTAAAACAGGATTTTCTTGCGATAAAGGAATCAGAGTCCCCGTAAACCTTAATTTTAAGGGTAAAATACACAAATGCAGGATAGACAGTAAGTAGGTAGTAGTAAACTAACGGCTGTTTCGGAAAGTCAGGTTAACCGTTGATTTACTTAACGGCTGGGGAAAATTTTTGGGTTATCGTAACGGCAAAAAAAGCTTGCCGTTTCCAACACTGAAAAGTACGTCTGTTTGGTTTCTTCCTTTCGCCGGGTTCCTTACGTTGGCGCTCAACTGAAAGACATCTCGTAAACGGGCGACAGAGGAAATGGAATTCGCAAGATTCTTATTGCGCTTCCGTGTAAAGCACCATACGTACATATGAGCCGTGTTTTTTGTCCCATTCCACATCCACACTTCCACCCATGGAAGATTCGCTAACGCATCATGACAAATTGCTCTATAAATCCTCATCCACTTTCTTCTTTTCTTTATTATCTTTTTACTTTTCTGCTCCCCTGCTGACTATTCATGGAACTGACATCGAGTGTCATGTTGCCGCAGGAATGTGTGAAGGTACTTATTTTAACTTTTACACTATGAATTGTCATTTCCATCGCATCCAAAGTGTAGCTCCGGCGTCATTCATTATCCGTAAAACGGATTTCGATCGTCAGACCTTTTATTTCCACCTGGAAATCAAACAGAAATCGTCCGATTCATACCATAAGTGCATAATATGGACGCTTATTCATCCACATTACCATTAGCTACTGCCCGCCGGAGCACAGCGTAAACCATTTTTTTTTATATTTACAAGGTCCTTATGCAAAGGACTTGGAGAGTGTGCAACAAGTTGCAAGCAACGAGGTTCTATGCAAAGAAACTGGGCAACTTCTTATTAGTAACAAAGTGCAAGCACTGCTGTCATTTTTCCCTGCCGTGAACTTGGGTCTCCCTTGGGCTGTGAGCATTACACATGGACCATTTTATGCATGGAAGCTACCAACTCAAGTTTTAATGCTACACACTGAGACTTGTTCCCTTTGTCCCCTGTCTCTCCGCATAATTTTCACGGATTTGCCCCCAGCCACATGTAACTTCTGCTAACTTTTGGCTGCTACCTCGTCTCACTGCCACCATCACCATGACCTATAATTAATCAATTCCAGTACTAGACTTTGAAGTGTATATCCTTCACTTCCCACATGCTGCTGTTTCCTCGTTCCTTTATTATTATCTTTGCGGTTTAGTTTTAATTTAAACTTCCATCTACCATGGAGCCATATAATTATATTCATTCCAAAGGAAATATAAGGCTACTTTGGATGCAGAAGATTGGTCAGACCAAATGCTATGGAATTTAGAGCTTGCGAGAACGAACATTTATACGCACAGTTCAATGCCATAGGGAGCGCAAGTATATTCTTGTTGTCGTTGATGGCTGCTATTGTAACATGAAGAATTTTTCGAAATGAAATAAATTTCTATGGATTAAAGCCACGATCGTCGTCGCTATGTGAACAGGACACCACAGAATGTTCAGTAAGTTCTGTTCCAATAGGCAGTCTCATAGCGTCTATTCAGTAAACATATAGCTAAATACATGAAGGCACGCAGCCCCATAAGGAATTAAATTCGTATTCGAAAGTTGAGGAAGCAAATAAGGATGATGTGCGCTTCAAGGAGAGCACACTGTGTGACAAAATTGGGCGAGAAAAGGAATGATTTTTGTGCTTTTATTTTTCTTCACGTTCAGATAAGCAATTCTAAAAAAAGAGTGGGAAAAGACTGAGAGCAGAGATGAGAAAAATTTAGTTGGAAATTTTTGTGGAGATTAGGAAATCCGTCCTTCAGCTCGCAGCCATCGTCCTCCTTCTCCGAGTGTGCTATTCTCACTACAACTTGTGCTCTACCAGAGCTCAAAAGGCTTTTATAAAAGCTCAGTACAGCATGCATAGGCTGACGTCAAATATTATTCAGGGAGTTAGGTTTAGCCAGAAAGAGGAGTTGTTAGGGGATTAAATTCTAGCAAAGACATTGAATGGAGTCGAGACAGTAAGGAAACGGATAAAAGAAATTACTCAGTTAGTTAATGTCATATCTCTAACTTGTCTTCAATTCCCAACTTTCTTCCCCACTGCTAGACACACTCTCTCCCTCCGTCCGTCTCCACTTCGTCTATTCCTCCATAATTTCTTTATATATAATGCACAGACACACATCCAACCATTCTTATCTCAACAAGAAAATGTACATGTTGTGCGTGGAAAATTTTGACGCCTCCACGTTTTGCACAACTTCCTTTGTAGTGTTTGTAGCCCGTTTGTTAAGAAAATCACGCTTTGAGGGTGGTCAAAATCTATCTTCATATCGTCTGTATTTACGTGCTTCAATTCTGAGTGGTAATGCCTAGAGGTGGATCCATGTCATGTACTATTCACTGTCTGTGTGAGCGGAGGTTGTGCTTTTCGTGAAGTAAAACTATTAGTACGTAGTATGGTTGGTAAGATGAGACGTGGAAATAAGTAGTTAGACGGAAAGGCAGTATGTACGTTAATGTAATGTAAATGCACGTAGAATTATTATTATTGTAAGAGTAAGTTATCGTCACAAGGTCTCACAGCAACTGTCACACTGAACATAGGGAGCTGGTCATATTTTTAATCATCTTGAACAAAGAACGTAGCTAGAAGAAGAGGTCAAACTTAAGAAGCGTCAACTTCATGTAAATTAGGATTAATAAAAACGTAAGATAAAGACAGAAATATCTCAGATGTGTCGACCGTCTAATAATGTAGAAGCATACACGCTAAAAGGGACATCAAAACTGTAAAAAATTACTCATTAGAATATTGTCAGGCTTAAACCTATGTTAATCCTCTACGTAAGCTACAATGAACGACGGCTATAATATTATATAGAAAATAGCATGTGAAGTACTGAACACTGTCATTCATTAGGATAACTGAGTCCTGAGTCTTAACGAATCTAAAAGGTAATTATTTCTAGCTACTAGAGTGCGCCACAACTTTTTCCTTCTCAAATGTTTCCGGAAATAAATGGAGACAGAGGCTCAAACTGGCATATGAATATCGATCTTGGCTCCTGATTTTGGTCGCCTAAATTATATTCAGCACGCCTCAAATTTTCTTATTTGCTCACGTTTGAAGTGCATGTGACTTGAGAGACCCAATTCTGGAGTACATTAGAGACAAGACACTGGAAGGCAAGCTACAAAGCTGGAATGAGAGTAAGACGGAAAAAGCTTGAGTAGTGGGAAGACTGTCTCGATTACAATTAGCCATGACTTCTTTACATGCTGTCATGCATAAAACATGCCAAGTGTATCTCTGGCATTATCTCCTCACATGAAATGTTTCCCCGTGTGCAGAATAAAAGACTTTCAGGGCCCACATGTGTAACAACCTCTATGCAGTGGAGTCTACAAGTATTCATTTCTCTACTGCAGTACAATGCCACGTCCTCATTTCCGCTCACTTCATTTCCCCCATTACTCTTGTTCTTATTTTTTCCAGTCTTTCTACACAACCTTTTTCATTGTCTGCATAACAATAAGCCAATCGCGGGAAAAAAACGCAGCTTAGAGAATGGAGCTGCAGCCATAAAGGCAAAAAATTGCCTCCTTTTTGTCTCTCCTTGTCTTCTGCTTTGCTGCTGTTCAATTTGACCTGATTTTGTTCCCTGCAGATCTCTATTTACGACTAACGCTGGATTCGTTTGAAGTGATAAGGCGGACGAAAGGAGTCAAGCAGTGAAAGACGTAGCCAGTCAGTTTGACAGGAGGCTTGGAATTTCCGTAAGAACAACACAGTAGGATCTCCTGTCCCGCAAAATTTCAGCAAAAGTTATTCAATTCCTTAAGTCAACTTTACGCATTTCATTTCCCATTCTTCTAAAATACTAAACACTCGAAACTCGATACAAAAAATCTTGTAGAAGATTCAAGAGGGGGAAATTCCAACTTTTCGCTGTCGCAGCGTTGACGTGTACAAGGTATGACAACAGCTCAGCCTTTGAATCTAGACCAAATTGTCAAGTTTACAGGATGAGATGTCATTCTGAATGTAGCGGATATGAAAGGAGCTGCGACAAATGCTACTTTGGAGTCCGTTTTATTCAAAGAATGTTTAACTTTGTGTACTTAAAAAGAGAAGAGTAGCATTTAGTCGAGCTGACAAGTCGTGCTATATCATGATAATCACCACTAATAATGCTACCCGAGGGATCAAAGGACGTAGAAAGCAGCGAGAGAGAAAGAGACAAATTTGAAGCAAATAAGCTCTCAAGAGAGTTCATAAAGGAAGACGCAGGAAAAAGCAACTCTTAACTTTCAACTCTTCCCAACCTTCTCTCTCTATCTCTTTCGAGCTAATTTCTCCTACATATTTTTTGTTCATTACATTCTATACTTTTTGCAGCAGCAACTTTCTCCATAACTCGCGAATCCAGTTCATGTCTTTCCATATAATGATAAGTGGCTCTCTAAATGCGGTAAGAGACTAGGGCAAACATCCTAATGCCGACTAATTAAATAAAGCCCATATGAAGAAGACGAGTCTTTGATCCTCGTAATGGATTCCCATTGCCTCCACGTGACACATAATTACAGTTTTTGCACATGCAAAAGCATCACCTTTATAAATTCCTTTATCAAATGCCACAGAAACGTCCGTCTTTCCTTTGGCAATCCTCATCGTCAAATCCATATCCTTCCCATCGTAATGAAAATCAACGCAGCCCACCGCAAAACAGTCAGACTTCAACTCCTTTCAATGGCATCACAAATCTCATAAGCAGAGACCCGACACCACTAAAGCTCTCCTGACGCTACATTTATTGCAGATGACGAAGAAGCAGAAGGGTTTTTGCGCGTAAAAAAATTGCCGACTTCGTTGCTCATTCGAAAGCTCATCATGTGTCGGCCAATTAGATTTGACAGTAAAAAACAGGCGGCTATAAGTCAACCCAACATGCCCTCCTTTGTACAACAATAGTTAGATCTAATGACCATCAAAAACGCTTACTTGGACAACTATTCTACCGCCGAACCGAGTCTGCTCATCATGCTATAATGTTGTAAGGAACTAAGGCGAGAAAATGAGAGACCAGGGCAGTAAAAGTTTCAGTGACAACGACATGATAAAAACAACGGAGCCCTAAAAGCATTATTTTGAGAATGCTCTTCCACGCGAATTTGAAGTCCAAAATTAAAAGTGAAATCTCCCGGACCTTGCGAATGTGTTTCGCAATTTTCTCTCCAACTTCGAATGGAACAACGGGGTCTTTGAAATCTGGTCCAGTGCCGCACTGTTGAATTGCCTTGCAGCCATTATTGCTGTTACTGGGACGACTACTGAGGAAGCCATTGCAGTTGTTGTTCACGTTTGAACTGCTTGATGCTGACGATGAAGGCGGGGAGCGATTGAGCAATTCAGGTTTTTTGCGAAGCATCTTTCCAAATGCTTTTATGAACACGCTCATTGCATCGTAATGATACATTAGTGCTGCGTTGGCTTGCAATAAAGCAAGATTGCAAATACTATTATTTTTGGGGGTTGCGCCCTGAGCAATGAAATTGTCGAAAAATTCAACCATCATAGCACTTACTCTGGGTCAATATTT